>PVHP010049219.1:0-12240 GCA_004024765.1 Zapus hudsonius
TTCTCAGTCTTGTTTTATTTAATTCTTTGGTTAAAAGCAGATTCATCTCAGGGTTCGAGACTTGAGGATTCTTTCCTGAACCCCAAAACCCCATATCATTAGGAGATGGCCAGAGGCCTGCTGAAGGATCCAAGAATACTGTGCAGTGTATACAGCCTCATCTTTCTCTCCTCTGACCTTTTAGTTTGGGCCCTGCTCCTCAGCTTCCCCATGGCATACATCCCTTGTACCAACTCTTCCCCTGGGGACCAGGTCTCTCCTGGAAACTGTTCAGATTCCTCTGTGACATCTGCCAAAGCATGAGGCTGGCCCTGTTCTTCCTCCCTAGCCCAGCTAATAATAACTGCAACCTTTTTTTTCACTAAACGCAACTTTTTTTGGCACATGGACACACATCTGTACTGTATACAGATAATATGTTGTGTGTGGTGTATGCATGCGTGCTGAGGCCAGGGAATGCCAGGTGTCTTCCTCTGTCAATAATTTGTGTGTTTCCTTGACTTTTCTCCATGACCTAAGATCTGCTGATTTCTACAGACTGGATGAAGAGTGAGACCCAGTGATTCTCCATTCTTTACCTACTACAAGTCTGGGGCTAAAGGCATGTGATTGTCTAGATGTTTACATCAGTCAGGGGAACCAAATCAGGTTGAATCAGGCCACCTCAGGCCCCTATGCTGGCACGCAGTAAGCACTTTCACCAGCCCTGCCATCTCCCCAGACATAAGTACAACTTTTAAGATTTTCTGAAGGTTTAGGCAAAAAAGGGGCATGAGGCAGAATGAAGGAGACCTTCCAAACCCTATTCCTCAAAATAGACAGACAAACACACAAACAAAAGGAACACTAAAAAGTTATCCACATAGCAAGCCATAAAATATTCTAAGAACAAAGAGTCCAATATTTCAAGAACCTGTTTCCATAACCACAAGAAGATGTACTTAGAAATCAGAACTGAATAAAATTGGAAAAAAGAACCTCATACTTTCCTATTGTAGAAAAACAGAAATCATCATGAAAACCATTACATACATAGCACCAAATGAATAACAACAAAATAATGCATTTCAAACTATACTTGTAGTCAAAACAATTCTTATAATTTGCCTAAGAACAAGTGGATAATTTGAATATATCAGGTAGTGGAAAACCCCTGCTTCATCTGGCAAAGGAACTATTGATCAATTTTAACCAAACCTTCTGGAACTGGTAATCTTTATGTAGTGCAAATGGTTTCTAAGAAAGGCATGGGTTGTCCTTTATCTCATCTGCTATTCTTAGAGTCTTTCTGTGAGCTTTTGTTTTAGAAATTTGACTATTTAGTTTTATGAAGAACTTTTGCAAAACTTTTTAATTACTTGAGATTAATTAAATCAGATAATTAATTAAATTCAGATAATTTGTATCTTTGTCTTTGCTTATCATGTTTCTTTCTTCCTTTTTTCCTGATAGAGTGGATTATAGCTCTTCGTGTTTGGAGGAGAGGTTTCTGCTTGACTGAACCGTTGCCAGGAGAAAAGAGATCAGAGTAGCAAGAACCTTTCACTTTGGTCTGTTGAACATTCCCATCAGCATTGTTTAGCGGGGAAATTGAACTCTCCTCGGGTCAGGTGCTTCATAACTCGGATTCAAGTCAAGTATGCACCTTTGACAACTACATGCCACCCCCACTTCAACCAGTTTCTTGCAAAGGTGCCCTGCTTCATCTCTCTCATCCTTGCAGCCCAAGCTCCCTGTTTAGCCTTGATTTTCAGCAGTGTTCCTACATCCTATCCACGTCCCCAGAGGGGTCAGATCCCTTGGCCCAAGTCTTCAGGACATGTGGCTTACTCCCTCACTCTGAGTTAGTTTTCAGCCTCTCATTCTCGTTTGGGTAGTTTTATTAGCTTCTAAGCAAGGCAGGAACCTTTGGGGCAAAGTGACATAAATTTACCATTAAAGTGTCTATTTGATTCAGTAAAAATTTTTGAGAGAAAGCTGGGCATGTCTTCTGGACCCACCACCTGTATGCTGAAATCTGAGCATGCTCCATTGTCCCTGTTTGCCCTTGTAACCTTTCAAATATGTGAAACACGACCTTCAGTGAATCATGCCTCCATATGTGTTGGCTCTTTCCTTCCTGAATTATGACTTTCCACTGAGCATGCTCATGAATGTATTCCTTAACTGAGCATGTCCAGGGGTATGCCCACCTCTAAAGTGAATGTGTATTAGTTTTCCAAAAAACTTCTCACCCTTCTTTTGTTTGAGGACAGTATTGTTTCTCTGCTGATTTCAACCTGTCACTCACCAAGATGTGAATCTGTTGTGTTCAGTTAGTTTGAGGTTATGGACAGCAGGGGTGTTTCGACCTGTTCCATTACTGACCCGGGCTGGTTCAGTCCTCTTTAAACAACCTGTTGGTTCCTTGCTCCAGTTAGGTCACCATATTAATGCCCAACTTAGTGTGGACACCTGATGGGCACAGTGAACGACAGCCCAGAGCTCCTGGACTCAAGCCATCCTACCTCAGCATTCTGAGTAGCTTGGATTACAGACATGGGCCACCATGCCCAAGGACATTTAATATTCTGAAATAGACAAGATCGGGCGCGTTCAGGGTGGTATGGCCATAGACAATATTCTGAAATAGAGAATATTGCTTTGCTCTTTTTAAAAAAAAATAAAGTTTACTTAACTCTCTCTCTTTTTTTTTTGTGTGTGTGTGTGTGCTCACACATGCTTGCCAGGGATCCAAGCTGCTATAAATTAATGCCAGAAGGATGTGCCACTTTTTGCACCTGGCTTTATATTGGTGCTGGGGAATTGAACCTGGAATGGAAGTCTTTGCAAGCAAGTACCTTTAACTGTGTACCATCTCTACAGCCCCTTTGTTGCTCTTTATTTTCCTGTGTGTTTTATTCTCCTGGTTGTGTTCAGATAACAGGTCCCAGAGGCATATATTTCCTTATTTTAATAGCCAAACACTAATCCATAAGGATTTTCTCTTCTATATACCCTCACCTAAGTAATTTGTCACAAGGAGTTGGTGTCAGAAATTTCAATTTGGGCATGATTAAGAAATGGCAGAGTAACATGAACCACATTAACATTCTTTTAAAGAATGTTTCGAAGCCAGAACAAAATATTCTCATTTCTGGTCAAAACAGCCTCATTGCAATGTCCTTGACATTAAAGCGGCTGCATCAAAACACAGAAGCATCAAAATGGTGTATGCCTCCTGATAAAATGCCTGAGAAGAGACCATGGAGAGAATGAATTTTATTCTTCAGTGGGCATGACAATTTTATACCAAAAAATTGGCTACTCTTCTCAAGGTAGGTGTCAAAAAGGTCACTCGTCACATATGTAAACTTCTCTAAATGCACACTGGATTTGCACAGGGTTTGAAGTGAGTATTAGCCAGGATTCTGTGCTTCACCACAACCTCATGAAAATACACACATCTTTATCATAAATACTCATAAACAATACTCAGAATCACATTTCTCTGGTCTTTACTTCTGCTTGGAGGTCAGTTTTGCAGAGTTTATAAGAGATAAGATTAATAAGAACTAACCTTTGGAAGTGATGATTGGTCACAAAGTCGGAAGCTAGGATCTCAGTGGGGTTGGGGGGCATCTAGCTTTATACATGAGTGATACAGGCACTTCACATTCAGTGCTTGTAAAGTGCACCACCTGAGTCAAATGACTCCCTTATGAAACATCCAGTGCCTCATGGTCCTAAACTGGTCTTCCCTTTAATTATAGCCACTGTTAAGAGGGTTTTTTTTTTTTTTTTTTGCATTGAAGAAAAGAATGATTCATTGCTCAAAGGAGAAAAGCTTGGTCTTTAAATAAGACAATGCTGAGTCTGACTCTTGATGTTATTTCTTAGTATTTGATTAGCCTTAGCAAGACACTGCTAACTGTTTTGACTCTCAATTTCTCTCTTTGTATAGGATGATAATAACAGCTACTGTGATCGTTAGGTTTTGTTGACAACTTGACCTTTTTAGCCATCTTGGATGGGTCTCTGATGTTCACAGAAAGGCAGCCTTTCAGTATGTGACAGGATGTAAGGAAGCTCAGGGGAGTTAGAAATGAACATCCCTTCCTGGGAGGGCAGTACAGGAAGGAAATTCCAGAGGCTCAGGAAATCAACAAGTCTGGGAAAGGGTTGTGAGACTTCACCCTAAGGCTATGTAAAAGGGGAGAATATATCTTTCTCCCACCTTGCCTGCTTTGTTGGTATGTGTATGGTGTTGGTGATGGGTTTCTCTCTCTGCTTGGACCTGTGAAAGGGGGCCAGCCTCTTTCACCATTATGGAACTCTCCCTAGATCTCTAGCTTCAATAAATCCTTTCCTCCCATAAACTGTGCCTGGTTTGGAGGTTCATCCCAGTGGTGCATGAGCTGGGTTGCCATGGGGGTAAGTAAAATATCCTAACTATAGAGTCTTGCAAAAAACGGTGCTCAGAGATGGTTGTTTCCTACTTCTACATGCCCAGAACAACACCCTAAAGTATGCAATAAGCCACCAGCCTGGGTCAACAGATCCTGGAGAATGGTGTTAGAAAACCTTTAACAGGTGTTAAAGAAAAGAGGAAACAACAGCTATGAGATCAAACAAATAAAACCCGAGATTCCGCAGAGAAACTCTGGGGGTTGTAACAGTACATGAACTGATGGAACACGGGAAAGAAAGTGTTGGAGTCAGCATCAACCCAGAAAGGACCTTGTGCGTATATATGCGGCCAATCACCAAAGATAAAAGGAAATGAACATAGGAGAGGGCTTCAACAGTGAGTGTTATGAGAATGCAAGTCCTGAGCTGAGGGCAACATAGAGCTGCAGTGATTAAGTTGAAATGACAGAGAGTAAACAAGCTATTGATCCTGGAGTTGTCCATCCTTGGTCAGCCACATCTAGAGATTGTGATACGTCTAGACATTTTTTTTTCTCTTTTAAGTTCCACCCAGGGCAACAGGGAAGTCATTTTAATTTAATGAGGCAGGCAAGCATAGGGAATGGTTTAGCTACTAGAACACTTCTTGGCTTGAGCAGCAAACACACCTTTATCAACACAATGCACCTAGCAACCTGCTGGCAGCATGGAACCTTAGCTGAGTTATACATACATTTCACTCTAAACAACTTTTTTCCTCCCCTAGCTACCATTATTTGTGGTGAGTACTGGATCCAGAACATAGGAGTTCTACCCAGCCTATATTGGTTTTGGGCAAGTGTACAGTAAGGCATCCTGTGTCCTTTGAGCAAACTTTTAGGGAGAAACCCCTGTCTACTATCTTCTGCCTATGTGTAGCTGAGTGTACATGATTAAATCAGATGCATCATGGGAAGGAACATGCACAATAAAGAAAATTTTATATAACCCAAACCTGTCAATCAAACAGGAACATCACTCAAACTACACCCCTAGCAACCAATCCATCTTCCCCTAATAGTTCTATAAAGAGAAGCCCCAGACCACTTCCTGGCACCCTTAGGTGCTCTTGTCACCAGTGGTCTGCTACCCTTTTGGCAATGCACTCAAACCTTTACCATTGATTTGCAGTCAATAAAGTGTCTTTCTATGTAACCACTCATCCTTCCTTTCTTCAATTCTTTGAGTAAGACAGTAAGTATCTGAAAACACAAACATACAGGAAGAGAGAGAGAGAGAGAGAGAGCATACCCACTGATAACATTAGTATCAGCTCCTATGAACGGTTCACATTCAGTGGGATGCAATCAGGAAAGACTGATGTATTTCAGACAGCTGACTACTCTCACCACATTCCACAATGCTCTGATGATCTGGAAGTAGCATCCTGGCTTCTTTGGAAACATCCAAATCATCACATTTCCTGAGATTGTTTGAAAGAAAGTGCTAAGTTGCAAGATGTACCACTATGGATATGGTATTTCACAATTAAGCAAGTTTTAGAATGTGACTCTATACATTCATAATTCTTTGACAATGCACCCTTTTCCCTGATGGTTCCGGATATACTCACTATGCCTCAGGTAACTTATTCAAATCTTTTTCATTCATGACTGTCCACTTTTTCATCTGCAAAGTGAAGTTTTTAGTATTATTGTCCCTACCTGCAGCCCTTGACCCTCCAAGGCTGCACTTGATTGTGGCTAGCCATGTCCACACAGTTGAGACATCAGTTCTCAGTTGCTATAGCAACACCAGGGACACATTTGTTGCAAGGTCCACAGGTGGTAATGCAATCATGCTGGCCACCCACTTCAGCATACTTAGACTTTGAATACATCAAGTTGATATCTGGATGTTCTTTCACAAGAATGTTTTTTTTTTTAAACAAAAGATGTATCTTTCCATCAGAAAAGTACAACCTCTTCCAATTGTTCCTCAGCCAAAATGGGAAGTGACTCAAAATATCACAATTTTATTATAATGTGGCAAAGATGAAATAGTCTGTGTAAAGATTTTTCACTGTGTCTAGAATTGGGGAAAAAAAGAGAGAGAGAATCCAAAAGTGAAATATCAAGTTTGAAATGAAGCTTTCAGGAAAATCACCTTTCTCTATAATTAACTCCCTCTGATACAAGTTTTATTTGCTAAATGAAACTGTCTTCCCTTCAGAAAGCTTTATATAAATATTGATCGGAACATAGAGTTCTAGGCATGTATAATATAATGAAGACAATAACTGTCAGACCTCATTATTAAGCAAATATGATTTACTTTCCTTAGAGCATTTGATTTTATTATTTATAGTTAGTATTTTCAAAATAGAAATTTTGAATATGAATAAAATGAAAACTTTAAAATTTGGTGCTGTGGAAATTACTTCAGTGAGTTGAAGATTAACAATTTTCAGTGACAATTTTTCTAAAAGATGAACATTAGCACCTTGATTTTAAAAAGGAATTGAGTTTTTATTATTGTATGTTCCTCAGAACAAGGGCCATCATTCAGAACTTTACACCTGTACATGCCAAGGTCAACGATATGAGAGAGGAGAATAAATGTGCACTTATCTCAGAAAATAACCCCAAGCCACATGGATTTTAAATGCCATAAAATTCTGTGGTTTTTCATCTTGGTTTTAAAAATTAGGCTAAATTAAGAATAAATTTAATAAATTTAAGTTCTGACTAATTGACTTTACTTAATTCATGTTTCACCGGGTTATAATATGTGTAATAAAATACTATCTTGTGTTCTTAGTCAGGCATGGCATCACACATAAAGAAAGCCAATTAACTGTAAAATAAATTTGGTCTTTACTTATCATAATTAAGTATTAAATACTGGTTGTATTTCATAACAAGGAAACTAACTTCAGTATAAAGAGAAGAGTACATTACATTTACTTATTATACTATTGTTTGATTTTTATTTTTATAGTAGAACTTGTATAATTGAAAATCAGAATTTGTAAGGACAGTCCAAATAATCTGAGTAGCCTTAATACATACTCTCTTGGGCCTGCAAGTCTATGGTAAAGTGGATCTCTAAGTTAAAACACATATCTAAGGAACTAATGTGTGGATGGCCCAAACAGCTAATTAGTTTCTAAAGAGAGTTATTTTTGAAAATTGCATTACATTGCTCTTTTATCTTTTGAAAAATAAGTATAAGGATTCCAATCAAACATATACATACAGCAAAATAAATATGTTGCGAATCTCAGCTGAAATATTATAGTGTATTTCAGTAAACAAGCTTTAACATTCATCATGTAAGATATGCAGAAAAAGAATAGTTTGAAAAATAAAATAGGAAATTTTATCAGTGAGAGGATTTTTTTACTAAAATTGAGTGACTCATACCGTCCACAAATGGTATTCGCCGAAGGGGCAGGAGGGGAAAACTTTGGTAAGGTATTTGAGGGAATAAAAAAAAGAAGGTATTCAATGGGTCAGGTGCTAAGTCCCTCGTTAGAGGCGAGTTGGTGATTTAGGTGTTGCTTTACTGGTAAGTTGATTTGTGTGTGGGTTTGCTTAGGATCCCATGGCACTGATCAGCCTCAGTCCAATTCATAGTTTCAACATCTGGGCAGGAGTGGGAGGAATCTGTGTGGCAAAGAAACAAGGCCTTAGCTGATTGACTGGAAGACAACGTTGCCTTTCTCTGAGGTAGGTTTGTGAGGAAGGATGAGTCCAGTTTTGGCAAGTCAGATAGGGTAACTCCAGGACATACAATAGATACAACAATCAGGACTTTTGTATGTGAGTCTGGAAGCCTGGGCTAGAGACAGAAATCTCACTCAGCAGCAGTGATTTTTCAGTCCTTAGTCAATACAAATGAGGATTTAAATTTTACTCGCTTGGATGCAGTTTTCTGATACACACAACCATTTTTTCCCAATTAATCTTGTAATGAAGAAATGGAAATCTATGAGAAGAAAGTGAATCAGCATGAATCCTGTTCCTGCTGGAATCCGATGGCATGCACTTCGCCATGGACTGTGTGTGTGCCTTTGTTCAGAGGGACTAGCACGGTAGTGAACAGTTTCAGACTGCTTCCTGGAACACATTTTACATTTATAGTTTTTAGTCTTGAAGCAAAAACCTAACAGACTCCACAGAAACCCGCCTTTCCACTACTGGCCTGCAGGAAAGGAAATGATGTCACTCGCTGCCTTGCAACCTTCAAGATCTCAATTTGGGAATACTGAAGATGCACAGCTCAGAAGGCCATCAGACAGGCTCAGAGTCCCCACCCTGGGGAAGGCCTCTTTATTCCATCTCCCTAGGTTGCAGGGAAATACTATCTTTCCTGATACCATGGAGGTCATGGCCAGAATTCCCTTTTATAACAAGTTAAGTTGGGAAAAAGAAATGATTAGCACTGGCAGAGGCTACTAGAGGTTTCTGAGATGTTACTCAGAAGTTTCTGAGTGAGAAACTCTGGTTTCTGAGAAGTCACTCAGAGATGAGACTAGAGTCTACTAGAGGTTTCTGAGATGTCAGTGAGTGGATTGGTGCCACAGCGTGACAAAAGGCAGTCTAGTGTTTAGGCGGGAGAATGGCTGAATCTAAGACAGGTTGTTTTCTCCAGGGTGTTTGATCATTATATAGATTTGGTGGAGAGTGGTCAGAGCTCCAGAGGATGATTGGAGAGGCTAACTAAGGTCCTTGGAGCTAAGGAAGAAGCCAGAAGTAAGATGTGTAAGCCTGAGGTCATAGAGAAGATTAGAGCCTCCACCTCTAAGAACACCTAGGGGAGCTCAGGGTGAGCCCTGGAGCCTGGAGCTCAGAGACTCAGTCTCTAAATGCTATGTTCTTTGTTGGACCTCTCTGTGTTGGGACTGAGGCAGAGAATTGAGTGGACTTTTTATAGCTATAAAACAATGCCATATGCCTTTAGCGTCTGATGTAAGGTGCATCTGACATATAAGGGCCCTTAAAATTTATTCAATCTGTTTCTCTAAATCTACTCACCATTTCCTGTTGTCCCCTCCCCCACCCCAACTGTACCTCTTTAGTCACCTTAAAGTATGATTCAGTTTTGTACATTCATATTTCTGGTACCCCCTTTAAGTATAACTTTCTCTTCAATTTTCCACTAAATATTGCCTTCAGGCACATTGATTTATGCATCTATTTTTTTATTATCCATAATGAGTTATATTTAATGGGCAGACAATGAGTTGTTATTCCCAATTTCCCAGTGTCCCTCTTCCCCATCCCCACTCAGCTGGATATCCTCCCTCCTTGAGCAGTCTGGATCAGTCCTTGGGGCAGGGGACCATGGATAGCCTAGGAGTCCGCCCAGTTCTGCCGGCCCTAGTGTGTTGTTATTGAGGGGGCCATGTCTCTGGATATTCTCCCCCACCAAGGCTCTCACAATCTTTCCACTCCCTCTTCTACTCAGTTTCCTGAGTGGTGGTGGGTGAGTATTAAGGCTGCTTTATTGTTGAGAACTTAGGGGGTCTCTGTACTTCTGCTTTAGGCTGTGTTGTAAATCATTGGTGTCTGTCTCACTGGCTCATTCTGTGTTGACTGATTGGCTGTGGTAATGGGTCACTTGTTCATCCCATCATTCTCTGCGGTGTTCCATATGGATCCTCCATGGTAGGTCTGGGGTGACTCATCTCTTGCCAGGATGTCGGATATCGGCCTGTGGTTCCTTGGTAGGGTTGGATGAGCTAGATCTCTCTCACTGCATTCTGAAAGAAACAGTTGTGTCGAGAGCACAGAATATTAAGCCCTTCACATATTTATGACCTTTTCTGATGTCACTAGTCACTTCAGAACGGTAACCCAATAATTTTCATCTTTCTGTCCCCATTACTGAGGTACATGTCTTGCTTATTTCAAGGCCCAATAAGCATGCTTGTTCTTAGTTTAATTGAAAGTTCATAAAGGAAATGCAAAAAAATAAAAATCATACAAGTTGAAAAATAAGAAATAAAGCTATTCTAACTTGTAGGTAACTTGATTTTGTTCACACACGCACACACACACAAATACACACACACACACACACACACATGCACACAAAGTCACAAGGAACTTACAGAACTCCTCCCTGGAGAATTTAACAAGAGTTTAGAGATCACATCAAAAAGTAATTTTTCTGCAGGCCAATCATCAATAATAGGAAACTGAAATTGTGAACAAAAGGCAATATTTGTATATAATTACACTAAAAATACTTAAGTATTAATCTGTCAAAACACATACAAGATTTGTCTGCTAAAAATCTTAGAGTCTAATGAAAGAAATTAAAGGCCTAAATAAAGTAGAAGACATACTTTGGCCAAGGATTTAAAGACTCATCAAAATGGAGATATCAATGATACTCCAGTAGGTATATTAATGATCAATATTCCAGCAGGTATCTGTGTAGGGCAAGATGATTCTAAAATATATATGTACATGTAAAGGAAGGAAAGATAAACAAATTTAGAAAAAGAAAGCAGATAACTCACATTACTGATTAAAGGCTTATCATGGTGCTGCTGGCCAAATAACAGACACAGAAATGGACAGACTAGAATAGAGTAAATAGAATAATCCGTGACAGACCATGTTAGTGCCAGCAGCTGGCACTGGACAAGGATGCAAAGGCGTTCAGTGAAAGATTGATATTGGAACATTTGGAAAATGAAAGGCAAAATCATGAGCCTGGGGCTAGGGAGAGGTTAAAACACTTGCTGGCAGAGCCCACATAAAGCCTGTACCCCACATAAAGCCTGATACTCAAAGTGGTGTTTGCATCTGAAGTCCATTTGCTATAGCTTGAGGCCCTTATGCGCCCATTCCTTCTGTCTCTCTTCTATCTCTCTTTGCTTGCAATAATAATAATATAATAATAATAATAACAATTAACCTGGATTTAATCCTTCTAACTTTTGGCAAATTAACTCAAAATAGATCACAGATTTAAAGGTAAACATATTGCTATGAATTTCTAGAGCATACATGCTCATTGCCAACAGTTAGCTAAAACCTTTTTAGAATGACACTAACAGAAAAAATATAGAATAAAATTAAATAAATTAGACTTTAACCAAATGAAAAAAAACCTTTGCTCTACAAAAGACCTTACTAAGTATATATAAATAAGAACCAGAGAATGGGATAAAATATTTGCAAATGGAATAAATTACTTAAAACTTATGTGCCACCATAGTACAAAAATAGACAGCCATGCTGGTGCCAGTCTCCTATCCCAGTACTGGGAAGGCTGGGGCAGAAGAATAATGAAGTTGAGACCAGCCTGGGCTTCAAAGTGAGATCCTGTTTCAGTGAAAAAAACTTAGGTAATGTGTGAAAGTCTTGGAAAAGCATTAAACAAAGGAAGCTGAAAAGATATGAAATCAGGGCTAGAGAGATGGCCCAACAGTTAAAGGCAGTTTCTTGAAAAGCCTGACATCCTAGGTTTGATTCTCCAGTACCATGTAAAGCCAGATACACAAAGTGGTGCATGCATGTGGAGTCTGCAATGGCAGGTGGCCCTTAAAAGATGCAAAAATCAGCAAATGAAGATGCACTCACTATTATCAACTATCGGGGAAATGCAAATGAAGATCCCAATGGGATTATCTGTTCTTTCCTGATCCCGTGACAAATAAAAAATAATAAATTATGATCATATATTGACAAGAAATTGTATCACTCCCTTGGTGGGAAGTAACTGGCCATCTATCTTGGAAGACAGTTTGAGAATCTCTTTAAAATTAAACCTGCAAAAAGAAAAAGAAAAAAAATTAAACCTGCACTATCATAAAATCCATCACTCCATCAACTGGACCTTTACATTGAAGAA
>PVHP010049220.1:0-12226 GCA_004024765.1 Zapus hudsonius
TGTGTGTGTGTGTGTGTGTGTGTGTGTGTGTGTGTGTGTGTGTGTGTGTCTAAATCCCTATTGTTACAAAATGAGAAACTCCTACTTTCACTGCCCCCCAAAGCAACACAGTAGGGACACACAGCTCTGAACGGTCTTTCTCATAAGCATGCTGTACTTGGCCACTAGGTTGACGGTCCTGTGAGTCCTTTAACCCTTTTGGCCAAATGCTTCATTGCTGCCTCGCTTTCTCAGAGAGGCATTCTCTTGAAGGGAATGGAAACCTTCCCAGATGAGGAATCTTCAGGGGATGGAAAACGGCCACTGGCAGGTGTCCAGCCATTCAGCGAGGCTCAGCGTGCACAGCCTACCTCCGTGAGCGCCCCGAGGAACTTGGCATTTTCCTTCGTGAAAGCGATTCCTCCGCAGTCGGGACTCCGGGGTCGGCCCCGCTTGGCGTCATCGTGGAGGGGCGCCGGGCACCCGTCCGCCCAGGCAGGGCCGGAAGTCCTCCCCGCGTCACCACCACGACGCCTCGGGCGCCGGAGCCCGGGTGCTCGCGGCGTCCCCCAGCCGAGCCCGCGACCCCGCCGCCCGGGCGCTTCCGCTCCCCGGGACGCGTCGGCGGGCGGCGGGGGCCGTGACGTCACCGCGCCCTGACGTCAGGCGGACGCGCGGCGCGGTCGCTCCGGAGACCGGGAAAGCCGTTCGGCGGCGGGCGGAGGAGGTGAGAGAGAAGGCGACGGCGGCTGCCCTGAGCCCCGGTGACCCCGGCCTCCCCCGGGGAGGGTCCGACTTGGAAACCCTTCATCAAGGTGTTGGGGTCACCGCGCGCCTCCCTGCCCTTTGGGGGTGATCGGGGCCAGGGATGGGTGAAAACACTTGAAGTCATGGAAGACTCAATCAAAAGTTAACCCCCCCCCCCCCCCCCGCGCTTCTCAAATAGAAGGAGCCGGTCTTGCAGAAAAAAACCAAACCGGAAGTATCCCTCTATGCCTGTACCTGTCACAGGTATGCAATCTTCAGAAAGACCCGGGAGGGCTTCCGTAGCCATGCATCCTTATTCCTGACATTTATTTTTAAAAAGCATATGATCTATCCTGATAACCTCAATCCTTGTCCCCCTGCGCCCTGCTGAACCCCTTCTTCCCAATAGTCCTCTAACTTGGCTGTCTTTCTCTTTTGGGACTCTCTGGGCTTGTCTGGGGTTGCTTGCGTGAGCACAAGGGACATAGGCCACCTTGGTCAATGGCTGGACCACTGACCCTCGTCCATGATGCAATGCTTTGGGCCCAGTTTTGTGCAAATCTTTTGCAGAATAACCACAACGACTGTGAGCCCATGAGTACAATGGCCACGTCCCTCCCGCCTTCCCCCCAGCGTTCCAAAGCACTCTGCTTCTTGGGAACATTCTTTTAGCCTGCTCTTCTGCACTATTCCCTGCCCGGTGGGTGAGGGGATAGATGACCCTGTAGACCTGAGCATTCTGTGGTCACGTGACTGTTCTCAGCACTTTGAAAAGTGATCCTGAGTTGCTGCAGTAACCACGTGCCCACCTGACCTAAGCGGGGAGTGATCTTTATTTGTGGATATGAACATAAATATTTAGAGGGCACTTTGTTCCCACTTGGTCAAACAGCAGTTGGAGCCTCCCCATTAGGGTCTATCACCACTCCAGCCACAGGCTTTCATTGGGTTTACAGTACCAGACTTGACTCTTCTCTGGAGCGGATTCCCCGCCTACAGTCACACCCCTATTGTACCAGTGGGCACATCTTGCCTGACTAGTCAGAAGTGTAGTACACAAGGTCCAGAGCTGCCTAAGACCATTATTAACTTTCCTCCCCCACCACCCTGGAAAACATTTCTTTAAAATACAAACTTCACAACAAAAGAAAACATCAAGGAAAACAACAGTGCCCCTGTTTTCTTGTCACCTTGGGAGTTGAAATGTCTCAAACCTATTTGTAACCACCAGCATGAATTCCTTAGCAGGGAAGGAATTAGCCACCCGGATTGCTACCCCAGTTTACCAGGTTTTCAGATGGACTATGAAAAGATGGATAACAAACTGTGTTAAAGACCTCTTATAATGTAACTTATTATGGACAATAAATATTTTTTAAAAAAGACCTCTTATATCAAGACAAGTTAGCAGTTTTCTGGGGACACGTGTAATGGATTCATGTATGTGTCTTCTTGGTTGTATAAAAGGAATGAAATTTCTTTGTGACATATTATTTGTTTTGTGTCTCACTCTACCCAAGGCTGTCCTGGAAGTCTTTGTATTCCCAAACTGGTCTTGAACTCACAGCACACGCTTTTAATCCCAGCCTGGTTCTTTGTAACATTATTATTAGATCTGCATCACCAGTATCACAGTCGGTTAGCATGTGGTACTTGTATTATTAGATCTGCTTCGATAAACATCTAATTAAATGCCTATTCAATATTTTTTCCTGTAGTTTGGAGTTTTCTGATATAGCAGAATGTTTTTAATTTTTTTCTTCATAGTCAGAATCTGCCAGTTCTGTTAGTAAAGTAAGCGCCATAAATTGGAAAAGATTCACAGACAATGAAGTACTACATAAAAGGTGACCCACTGGCACCTTGTTTATGCTGGCATCCAGATCCATGCTCTCAAACACTTTTATGAGCGATACTTTAAAAGTAGATTTAATTGGTAATTTTGGAAAATAAAATACTCCCAATAGAACTGAAGATGTTATTGTACTAGTGGCTAGTACACTGAAAATGTCATAACTGTGAATAGCCTTCTGATTTCTTGCCACATGATGGTGACAATTAACTTCATCCCCATGGTTGACCTCAGTTAACTTTACCAAACACACATGTTGTCTTATGGGTTTTTTTCTTTTGTGTGTGTGTGTGTTGAGGGTGGGGAGATAGCTCATTAATTATCTGTCTAAAATAGCAACTCATTAAAATGAGAAGTGATCGTGTTAACCTGGGAGATGAGGACTCATCTCTTCCACCAATGGTTGCTCAATCTACAAAATAATGTCACTATTATTTTTGTCTTCAGCCTCTCCTTGCCCAGACCAAATGCAAACAACCTCAGGAAGCCTGCACTGACTTCTCCTCCTCCTAACTTGACAGATAGTTATTATCCTTCCCCGAACTCTTAGACTGCTCTTGTTCGTAAGTCATGGCCCTCAGGCCTTCTTCCCTGCCATGGAATTTGTGTCTCTGTGACCTGAGTCTGCTGTGCCACGCAACCCTCCCATCCAGCTCCTGGTACCTCAACACCTTAGCTAGCTAGCTAGATATGTGTATCCCTCACTCATGAAATTTGTCCAATATTTGGGAAAATATAAAAAAAAATCTTACTCTGTAGTTTTTTGTTTTATTTTGGTTTTTTTGAGGTAGGGTCTCGCTCTAGTCCAGGCTGACCTGGAATTCACTATGTAGTTCCAGGGTGGCCTTGAACTCAAGGCAATCCTCCTACCTCTGTCTCCCAAGTGCTGGGATTAAAGGTGTGTGCCACCACGCCCAGCTCTTACTCTGTAGTTTTATGAAAGTAATGATAGAGTTTGTTTTGAATCATTTTTATTAGAAAATTTGTTAAAAGTAAAATCTACATGAAATTATATTAATGTCCATCTCAGATAAAATTGGCTCTTGGTTTCTGACGCTTTGGCAGGTCGTTTGTCTAGTTCTTGCATATTATATTGAAACCAGTAGCTCTAAATGTTTTTCTGTACATCATCTTTTAAACTATCATTGAGATCACAATTACTTTTTCTTATCTCTGAACTAAAATGCAATACACACACATATTCTTCAGCTTTGCAGGGAAAAATGAACTTTTTAGAGTGCTGAAGTAAATAAGTCTATTTAAAGCTTTACAGTGATTCTGTATTTGCAAAACAAATAATTAGTAAACCGCAATGGAAATTGCTATAAAGTTGTGAAAAATAGAAAACAAGTCTAGTTCAGTAATTGCTCCAGTTCTTTTCAATTTTATTGGCTTCATAACTGAGGAAAGCTCAGTTGCACCTATCGCTGAGTTGATGAAACAAACATCTGTTAAAACAGTTCATCCCAAATACTCCTCAGAATTGATGCCATTTTAATATGAACTTTCTTCTCATTGCTGTACTTGTGACTCTTGCCTTCATTGTCTCTAGACTGCTTTGCTTCAGCGCTCTCTCACAGTGCATTCTGGGGAATTATGGACCGGCACATCCCCATACATGCCTTACCTGAAGAAATCCAGAAGGTATGAGGTTATGTTATTATAGTGTAACACTAGAGTATTTTAGCAGTTAGATAATTCTAAAACATAGGGAGTGAATTTAAAGATTGTGAGTTTGTTTTGGTCACAGAATCTGCCATGAATTGATGGAGCAGGAGAGGAAATAATTACAATGGGCAGAATCATAGATTTTTGGTGAAAAAAAATAAGACCTAATTCCTGGGCAGTATTTAACTAGTTGAATCTTGGGCCTTAGTGAAAAGCAGATCTTAGAAATGCCTAGTTTAAGGCTATCCATGGTCCCTGTCACAAGGACTGATCCAGACGACCCATGGAGAAGGTTATCCAGTGGAGGGGGGAGGGGAGGGCAGCGGGGAATTGGGGATAACAACTCATTGTTTGCCCACTAAATGTTGTAACTCATTATGGACAATAAAAAAAAGAAAAGAAAAAAAAGAAATGCCTAGTTTATAACTTTTTGTCTCTTGCTACACAATGTACTTTATTTAAATTAAATTTTTAAACTTTTTATTGAGAACTTTATACATATACCTTGATCATAAGCCCCTCCCACCACCTCTCTTTACCTCCACTGAATCCCTCCTTTCCAATTAGTCTCCTGTTTTGCTGTCATTATTTCTTCCTATTATGAAAGTCATAATGCACCGTCACTCACATTAGTTCTCACATTTCCCTGTGTACCAGGCACTGTGTTAGTCCCTTTTATTACCAATTGGTTTGTTCTACCCAGACAGAAATTGTGGGATGGCAAGGAGAAGCTCTTCAAGGGCTGGTCTTAGCTGGTTTGCATCCCTTGGCATTTCATAGCAGTGATTGTTGGCAGCAAGCAAGTGGGAACAGCAGCAGGCAGCACTGTTACAGGTGATCTCTCTCTCTCTCTCTCTCTCTCTTTCTCTCTCTCTCCCTCTCCCTCTCCCTCTTCCTCTCTCCCCGGATGTTTTGAGGTTCTTGGCATCTTACTCAGAGTTGAAGAAGGGTGCACAAAATAAAGAAATCGTTAAGTAGCAAAGCAACAGTAAAGATTTGAATATATTGCCAAGGGGCAGCAGGCCACTGGAGTGAAGAGAACTCAAGGGCCCCTGGAGGTGGGCTTCTCTTTATAGGACTTTTAGAGGAGGATGGCTGTGGGCTTGCTCCTTTCCATGATACATCCGACTTTAAGGCTATATATGCTCTCGTGTACATAGGCATAAGATGGTAAATAGGGATTTCTCCCTAAAGGTTAACTTGCAGGACACAAGTTCGTTTTACTTGTACTGTGCATGAACTCAAAACCAGTCCCGGCTGATGGCCCCTGCTGTTCCAATTCCAGGTGTATCTTAGAATATATTTGAATACCTACTGATTAGGAATAATGGTCACTAAGGGGAGGAGAAAAGCAGTTCATTGTTTGCAGTGGGGTGCACATATAGCTTGGTATAGGTGGGGGTGACAGGTTCCCAACAGGTTGCTAGGTGTGTTGTTTACTGCACAAGCCAAGCAGTGGTTGACCTATTCACTATGTCACTCAGCACTACCTAGTAGTGCAGCTTGCATGCAGGCCCTGGGCAGTAAGATCCATAGCTTTAGGAATGTTACAGCGTGTTATAGTCAGCATTCTAGTTGCTACGCAGAAAGACCCCAAGCAAAAGCGGTTTGTGGAGGAATGGGTTTATTTGGCTATGGACTTGAGGGGAGACTCCATTCTGGCAGGGAAAATGATGGCATGAGCAGAGGGGTGGACACCACCTCTGCCATAGCACTGGTGGAGGAATGGGTTTATTTGGCTTATGGACTCGAGGGGAGATTCCATGCTGGCAGGGAAAATGATGGCATGAGCAGAGGGGTGGACATCACCTCCGCCCATAGCACTGCAAACAATGGCAGGAAGGTGTTCCAAACACTGGCAAGGGGAAGCTGGCTTATAACCCCATAAGCCTGCCCCCAACAACACAGCTCCAGTGAGGTTGTAAAACCCAAACTGCCATCAGCTGAGGATTGATCTATCAGAAGACATTCATTTGTTTGTGGGGGACACCTGGATCAAACCATGACAGTCTGCCCCTGGCCCCACAAACTAATAATCATACATGATGTAAATACAATGTGTTCAGCTCAACTCTCAAGTCCCCACAGCTTTCAATTGAGCCATAATACCAAAAAAATAAACCCATAATGGTACAGAACATTCACACTGCAAAACATGAGGCACAGCAAAAACTGATTGAACCAATACAAGATTTAAAACAAGCAGGGAAACCTCAGTCTCTACTCCAAGTTCAATGATCCTGCATTTTGAACAAGTTTCTTGGAGATTCAATTCTGCCCCTCCAGCTCGTCTACTCACAGTCCAGGAAAACTTCATCTGGTGCTTGCAGCTCACTTTGGCAGCCATCCATAATCCTGGAATTCATTGGGTCTTCCTTGCAACCCACAGTTCATTCTCATGGCTCCATCTGGCTTCCATACAGGCAATCTAGCACACCTGTTTCACATTGCCGATGTCCATTTTTCAAAAATAAAACTGTGGTGCAAATCCAATGACCCTCTCTTGCATTTATTATATTCCATAGAACCAGGTGGGCTACCAATTTGTTAATCCAGAGGGGAACAAAGCATTCAGACCCCTTACTTCAAAGAATTAACATTCTTTCTCTTGTTCCAATGCGGATCATCTGGCCCAATCTCAATGATTGTAATCTCTCAGACAATTGCAGCTGAATGGGCAGGAGTTTTGGCCCAAAGATCTTTCTTTCTGTGCCATTTCCATCTGTTCACACCAATCCATCTTTATGTAAAGCAACCCTGCACCCGTTTCCAGGACACAAGCAGGTAAAATGCAGCAAGCCTCTCGCACAAACTGCTTCTGGCACAGTCCTGACAAAGTTCTTTCTCACCCTCGTAAGCCAAACCTCACAGTCCATAGTTCTTCATTCAGGTCTTTCCAACTCTGACCAGAATGGTCTATGAAGCTGTACTCACAGCACTGCAAGGCATCTCTTAGGACAAGGTTTCCAATCCATCCCCATTCCTTCTGCAGATCACTTCCAAAAGACCCAAAGCCACAAGATCAGGGTTCTAGCAGCAACAGACCCCACTCCTGGTACCAAATCTGTTGTGATCAGCATTCTAGTTGCTGCACAGAAAGAACCCAAGCAAAAGTGGCTTGTGGAGGAATGAGTTTATTAGGCTTATGGACTTGAGGGGAGACTCCATCCAGGCAGGGAAAATGATGGCATGAGCAGAGAGGTGGACATCACCTCTGCCACAGCACTGCAAACAGCGGCAGGAAGGTGTGCCAAACACTGGCAAGGGGAAGCTGGCTTATAACCCCCATAAGCCCGCCCCAACAACACAGCTCCAGCAAGGTTTTAAAACCCAAACTGCCATCAGCTGAGGATTGATCTATCAGAAGACATTCATTTGTTTGTGGGGGACACCTGGATCAAACCATGACAGCTCTTATACAGGCTTTGGGCAGTAGGATCTTTACCTGCACAAGAGAAATGGCTCTTCTGTAGGCCTAGGAAATCAGGATTGATGGTGACCAGTGTTACAACTCCCAGGCCTGGGGTACCTGAGGCCCTTGGCCTTAAATATCTGACAGGTCTCTGGAACCTTCTAGTGACTAGGGCCACAGTTCCTCTTTTCTTGCTCTTCACAGCTTCCGCAGTTCTCCACCTTCTCTACTTGTGTAGTCCATTTTTCCTGCCCTCACCACTCTTCAATATTCAGCTGCCTCTTGTTGCTATAGCTGCCGTGATGTTGCTGGAGCCTATCCAAGAAGCAGTTACCACCACTCTTTTCTGCTCCTGTGGGCTGCAGTCTAGTGGCTCCGCCTCTTCTTTGCTTGTTGGCCATCAACTCTACCACTTCCCCAGCTGTCAAGGAGCTGCTGAGGCTCAGCCACCTCCACCACTGCTGTTTCCTTCCTCTGCTGCTGCTTTCTTCTGGTCACCTCCTCAGCCCACGGAGAGAAGCCTTTCATTGGGCCTACTGTGGCAAGACCAGGGGCCAGCACTGCCTCCCACACAGCTCCCCAAGAGAGCCCACAGATCACAGCAAACCTTTCATGCAAATGAAGTGGTCCCTTTTGTATCAGCCATAGCAACCCCCTGCTAAGCCACCAAGGGAAGTGTTCTGGGTCATTGAGAGTTCACTGATGCTTGTGGCTGTGGCTGCACCCAGAACCCAAGCAGGCAGCTGTGAGTGTCCAGAGTGGCAGATGCTGGCATAGAGCAATCCATCTAGCCTGTTGGCAGCAAGATCCATGGAGCTGCTTTGAGGGAGTCAAATTGTCCATCCCCACAGTCTCTGCTTATTTACCACAGAATGAGCTTTGTAAGATGTGTTTATAGTAAGAATTAAAGTACTTATCATTAACACTGAAAGTGACTTTGACTCATTTTCATAATACCTGAATGGCTATCCAGCAACCCAGATAGGCCCTTCATCTGCATCACTTTCATACTTATAACTCACTTAGTCTGGTTAATATTCTTCATAGTCTCTTTTTCCTTTAGATTGCTTTATCTGTTTTTTTTTTTCAAGGTAGGGTCTCACTCTAGCCCAGACTCACCTAGAACTCACTTTGTAGGCCAGGCTGGCCTCAAGTACTCACCATAATATTCCCACCTCAGCCTCCAGAATGCTGGTTAAAGATACTAGTCAGCAGGTCTGGCTTTCTTCACAATTTCTTTGCTACCCTTTTCCCTGTTAATTCACATCTTTTCTCATGCAGAAGCATTTCTTCCATATTTAGTTTTGTAATTCATGCACTATTGACTAATTTATACAATGCCCCTTCAAAAATTGTTGACAAATGGTGAGTTAAAGCCTCAAACCTCTTAGCTGTCATTAATTAGACAGGTTTTTCAGTAATCTGTCAACTCTTTTTTTCCCTTTGTGATGCTGAGGATTGACCCTGGAGCCTTATGTGAGCACTCTGTAGTTGAATTACACCCCCAGACTTACATTCAGGTCTTCTTTTTGAGATGGTCATATGTAGCTCGGGCTGCCACCAACTCCTGTGTAGCTGAAGACAACCTTGAACTTTCATCTTCCTGCTTCTATCTCTTGAGTACTGATATTACAGGTGGATTTATGTGGTGCTGGATAGAGAGATAGGGAAGGAGAGTATGGGTACTGCAGGGCCTCTTGCTATTGTCTGGAGCTTCAGACACATGTATTACTTTGTGTGTGTGGCTTTACATGGGTACTAGGGAGTCAAACTCAGGCCTGGAAGGCTTTGTAAGAAAGCACTTTTAACCATTGATCCATCTCCCCAGCCCAGTTCTTTTAAAAACTATTATTTATTTATTTATTTATTTATTTTTTTTTTTTGTGTGTGTGTGTGCTCTTGTGCATGTGCTTATGTGTATGGGTGAACGAGGGGTTCTGCTTCCAGATGCATATGCCACTTTTTGTGTCTGGTATGCTGGGGAATTGAACCCTAGGCCAGCAAGTACCTTTAACCTCTGAGGCATCTCCCCAATCTAGCCCAGTCAACTCTTAATTAACCACTAACTCATTATTCCTGAACCTCTGTAGTCAGCTCTTAGATATGCTTTTGTCTACTCTGCATCTTGCTTTGCACTGCCTTTTAGCATTATTCATGACACTGACTTAACTTGATGCTTATTCTCGCAGCCTGTCATTCAGGTTTCATATGAGACAGCATCCATTGTGAGAATGGAGGTAGGACTGGAATTCCTGGATAGTGGAAGTGATCAAAGGGGAAGTGTTATGCAGAAGGTATTTCTATAGATAGGTTAAGACAGGCATCCTCAGCCAAAGGAACAGAACTTAGTGAGAAAAAGCTACCATGTTAGAGACTGTTTAGCAATTTGAATGTTTTGAACATTTGAAATATATGTTTTGATAATATTTTCTTTCTTCATTTTCCTCCTCCTCCCCTCCTCTTTTTTTTTCTTTTCTTTTTTCAAGGCAGGATCTCACTCTAGCCCAGGCTGACCTGGAACTCATTCTGTAGCTCCAGGCTGGACTGGTATCAAACTCATAGCCATCCTCCTAACTCAGCTTTCTGATTGCTGAGGTTAGTTAAAGGTGTGTAGCACTGTGCCTGGCTGCCTAGATCCCTGGACAGTGTGCTGGATATGGTTCTTGTCCAGCCCTGTATTTAGAATGTAAGTGCAGCTTTGTGCTTTTCTCAAACTTAAGTTAGGTACATTTATATAAAAATATTTATTATGCTTATTGTTGTGGTCAACTTTCTAGTTGCTGCACAGAAAGAACCCAAACAAAAGCGGCTTGTGGAGGAATGGGTTTGTTTGGCTTACGGACTTGAGGGGAGACTCCATCCTGGCAGGGAAAACGATGGCATGAGCAGAGGGGTGGACATCACCTCCACCACAGCACTGCAAACAGTGGCAGGAAGGTGTGCCAAATACTGGCAAGGGGAAGCTGGCTTATAATCCCCATAAGCCCACCCCCAACAACACAGCTCCATTGAGTTGTAAAATCCAAACTGCCATCAGCTGAGGATCGATTACCCAGAACACATTCATTTGTTTGTGGGGGACACCTGGATCAAACCATGACACTTATTATGTACCATGCACCCTTCTGGTGCTTGAATATACAGGGACTAAAATGTGTAAGGCATTCTAAAGTTTATACAATCCCAAATTTTTACAATAAATATTTTTCATAACTTTTCTCCTATATTTGTTTTATCTACAGTGTCCATATGCAACTTGTTTAGTTTCCTAATGATCAGATATAATATATATGTATATGTGTATTTGTTTAGCTTGCATCCATCAGTCTATACAGAATCATGTTAAGTATATGAATATACAGGTTGAGCATCCCTAATCTGAAATCCAAAATCTGAAGTATTTTGAGTGCCAGCATTATGCTACAAGTGAAAAATTCTGCACTATGAAACTTTGTTTAGGCATATATTTATTAACATTTAGATAAATTTATGTTTATTAATATATAATATATTTATGTATATAACACATATGTAAAACATGAGTGTATATTTTATTTCAACTTGGGTCTTATCCTGATATCTCAAAATTCTGGTCATAAGCATGTCACATAAGGAGTAATTATATGTAATTTATGGTAGTAATAGGAATAGTTCACATTTAGAATCACTTCATTTTTAAGATGAAGAAAAAGGCATCTTTTTTTAATACTGGCTTCGGGAAAATGTGCTCCATTTTTTTTGTTGTTGAGTGATATTGTACATTCACATTGTACAGTGACTGAGAAGTCTTTCAAAGTCCTTTTCATTCTTTGTTGTTCTTTTGACTTTTTTATGCTATTTTATATGCTGGTTCCTCTTCCTAAAGAAGCCCCTGCTGTCTTTCTTTTCTTTCCTTATCTTATTTTTTCTTTTTAAAAAATATTATTTATTTATTTATTTGTAAACAGAGAGAGACAGAGAAAGACTGGCACACCAGGGCCACCAGCTGCTGCAAATGAACTCCAGATACATGCGCCACTTTGTGCATCTGGCTTCACAAGTTTACTGGGGAATTGAACTCAGGTTGTTAGGTTTTTTTTGCAGTCAAGCACCTTAACCACTGAGCCATCTAGCCAGCCCTTATTTTTTTTATGTACAGTCAAGGATGATTAGTGTAGAAATCACAGGCAAGGTATGGGAAGCTTTCTTCTTCCTTTCTTTGTTTCTTTCCTTCTTTATTTAAATTTAAATTTTCACACACATATGTATTGTATTTTGATCACATATACCTCAAATTACCTTCCTTTACCCCTCCCCTTCCCACCATACTCCCTCATCTTCTCATCTCTGTCATTAGCTCTCATCACCAGGGAGGGAAGTGGCCACTCAAGCCCTTCCCCTGTATAGTAGAATCCTGGCCCCATCCTGCGTGGGTCTTATGCAGTGCACAGCTGCTGTGAGCTCCTAAGTGTGATGGTCTTGTCATGTCCAGGTGAACAAGTTCCACAGCACTCCTTCCCATCTTCCAGCTTTGACATTCTTTCTGTTCCGTCTTCCGCAGTGTTCGCTGAGCCCTGGAGGGGGTTATG
>PVHP010049221.1:0-12239 GCA_004024765.1 Zapus hudsonius
TATGTGATCTGTGGTAAGTACACATGTATGTGCAGATCCCTACCCCAATATGTGTGCATGCTGAGGCCAAAGGAGAATATCAAGTATCTGTCTCTTGGGCTGGAGAGATGGCTCAGCGGTTAAGGCACTTGCCTCCAGTGCCTAAGACCCTGGGTTCAATTCCCTAGGACCCACATAAGACAGACCCACAAGGTGGTGGCCCTGGTACGTTCTCTCTCTCTCTCTCTCTCTCTCTCTCTCTCTCTCTCTCTCTCTCTCTCTCTCTGCTTGAAAATGAATAAGTAAAATATTTAAAAAAAAAAAAAAAAAAGAAAGAAAGCCGGGCGTGGTGGCGCACACCTTAAAAAAAAAGTATCTGTCCCTTATTATTCATCCACGTGTTTCCTTGAGATGGGGTCTCTTCCTCAACCTGCAGCTGCAGTAGTCAGTGGTTCCTAGTAATTCTCCAGTCTCCACCCCCCAGATTGGAGTTACAAGCATACATGGCCATGCCCAGCTTTTTACAGTGGTCTCCAGCCAGAGAGGCCCTCATTCTTAAGTGACTCAACCACTGAGCCATCTCCCCTGCCCTTCAGTCTTATTTTTTAAGAAAGGATTTCATTTTATTTTATTTTATTTTTTGGGGGGGGTTTCGAGGTAGGGTCTCACTCTAGCCCAGGCTGACCTGGAATTCACTGTGTAGTCTCAGGGTGGCCTTGAACTCATGATGATCCTCCTACCTCTGCCTCCCAAGTGCTGGGATTAAAGGCGTGCGCCACCACGCCCGGCAGAAATGATTTTATTGAACCTGGAGTTTACCATTTTGGCTACACTAGCCATCAAGCCCCAGGGATAGGCTTCTGTCTGGCTCACCAGTGCTGCGATTATAGGCACACACCATCATACCCGGCTTCTACATGGGCACTGGGGGTCCAAACTCAGATCCTCATGCTTGTATAGCAGACATTTACTGACTAAGCCATCTATCCAGCCCTGTATTCTTTCTTTCTTTTTCTTTATTTTTTCTTCTTCTTATTTTTTTTAATTTTTTTTGGTTTTTCGAGGTAGGGTCTCATTTTAGCCCAGGCTGACCTAGAATTCACTATGTAGTCCCAGGATGTCCTTGAACTCAGTGATCCTGCTACCTCTTCCTCCCAAGTGCTGGGATTAAAGGTGTGCTCCACCACGCCTGGCCTTCGCTAATATTTTCTTTAAAATATTTTATTTATTCATTTGAGAGAGTGAGAGAAAGAAAATGACAAAGAGAGAATGGGTGTGCCAGGGCCTCCAGCTACTGCCAATGAACTCCAAACGCATTCACCACCTTGTGCATCTGGCTTTACATGGATGGGTACTGGGGGATCAAATTCGGGTCCTTCTGCTTTACAGGCAAGCACCTTAATAGCTGAGCCATTTCTCTAGCCCTACTCTAATATCTTTAGCTGTGGATACACTGGTAAACTATAAAAGTCCTTGATAATTCTAGATTCCTCACTGAGATGTTCTTATTTTTCATTTGTTTGGTTTTGTTGTTGTTGTTTTTCATGGACAAGCAGCAGTTACAGGAAGAATTGGCTGAGCATCAAGTACCTGTAGAAAAGCTCCAAAAAGTAGCTCATGACCTCATGGAAATTGAAGGGGAGCCAGCCTTGAACCCTAAGCATGTTCAAGAAACTACAGGTATATAAAAAAATAAGAAATAAAAAGAAACTACAGGTATGAAGCAGCAATAATAAATTCTACTCCCTTCACTCCTAGTATGAACCTTTGTTCTGCTGTAGGCTGAGAACACAGACATGGGTCTCAGCAAACAGCCTACTATCCAGCGAATCCTATTCTACCCTTTGGTCTCGACTTCCTAGTCACATTTTTTAGTAAAGCAGTCATGTTTGAGTTATTACTATTCCTGACATTTTTCCTGTTTCCTAGCTGCTAATATTTATTTCATCATGCTTTCCATGAATGATGAAATCTTGTTCATGCTTCAAACTTTAGCCAAGGGTACAGCATGATGACTTTAGTTAATACATTATATACTTCAGTATTTCTAAGAGAGTAGATTTTTATATTTTAAGAAATATATTTAGCCGGGCGGTGGTGGCACACGCCTTTAATCCCAGCACTCGGGAGGCAGAGGTAGGAGGATCACCATGAGTTCAAGGCCACCCTGAGACTACATAGTGAATTCCAGGTCAGCCTGGACCCTACCTCGAAAAACAAAAAAATAAATTATATATTTAATATTTTATTTATTCATTGCACATAATGAGGGGGGCACCAGGGCCACCACCTTGTGGGTCTGGCATATGTGGGTCCTGGGGAATTGAACCAGGGGCCTTAGGCAATAGAGTCAAGTGTCTTAACCACTGAGCCATCTCTCCAGCCCTAAGAGAGTAGATTTTTAAGTGTTCTCACCCCCAAAGTGAGAAAAAAGTTTAGGGGGCAAAGAAGGAACTTAAGAGGATATTTCCTCTGTAAAAACCTAACGACCACCCCATAACACTCAAAAGAAATTACAAAAAAAAAAAAAGATAATTCTTTTGGGTTTCTCTAGGACATACTTTTAGTATGAGCACAGCACTTCTTATGACTTTTTTGTCATTATTTGTGATGTGCCTTCTTCCACCTGTGCTTTGTACAGTGCTGGTTTTGTTGATTCCTTAGCATATTGCCTAATTTCTGGCTCTTAGTATGCTAAATAACTAGTGCTTATTGTAATTGTCTTTAGTATTAATGTGCTTCAAGATTATTTCTTTTGCTGGGCACAGTGGTGCACACCTTTTTATCTCAGCACTCAGGAGACAGAGGTAGGAGGATCACAATGATTTTTGAGGCCAGCCTGGAGCTACAGACTGAGTTCCAGGTCAGCCTGGACTAGAGTGAAATCCTGTCTGCTCTTTGAGACCAAGGTCTTGCTATGTAGCACAGGCTCCCTGGTTTCACTGCCATGTGTAAAAAGCAAATTCTCTGCCATGAAGTGAGTGCAGCGTGGATCAAAGGGGTTTAGCATAGACATTTAGAAGACTCTTTGACAGGCATAACCTCTCCTTTTAGCTGGAGTCTCTGACCTTCCAAGTCTTAGGCTTTTTAGTACCAGGCATGAATTCCCTCCCACTGAGTGAGTCTCATATCCAATCAGCAGTTGAATACCCCCTAACCTATGTGCTACTATTGTACCAGTGGTACACCTTGCCTGACTGATTTTGTAGCTTGCAGGGTTCTCTGCTTGTTCATGCCATTGGTGACTTTTATCCTCCAGTAGTTCCAGTCATGCTTTCCAGCACTATGAGAGCTAGCCAGTAAGGAGTTGGCATCCATCTCAGTTTCAGCATGATCTCTCAATGTTCTGTGATGTCTTCAGCAATAGGGTGGGTCCTATCATTTAGTTCTGGTGGGTAACCAAGTGTTTCAGCAGTGGTCTACATTTTGGAAGTGGCCTCATGTGTTTCTTTGACCATCAGCTTACTATGAGGGAACCCCATTCTAACACTGGGACTTTCCAGCAAATGCCTGTGGTTTTAGGGTAAAACTTTCTCCACCCACACCTGTTTTTATGTTTAAAAGCATAACATAAAAATAATGTCCAGTATTTCTTCTCATGACCTTGGTTTTCCAGATTCCATATTTAGTCATTTCCAGAACCTCTCCTGTAGCTTGGCTGAACGCTCTGCTCTGCTGCAGAAGGCAATTGCCCATTCCCAGAGTGTCCAGGAAAGCCTGGAGAGCCTGTTGCAATCCATCAAGGAAGTTGAACAAAACTTGGAAGGGGAGCAGGTGTCGTCACTCTCATCAGGAGTCATCCAAGAAATCCTGGCCAATAATATGGTAAGACTACTGTCCTGAGAGTTAAAAATAAGGGATGTGTTTGCCATTTGCCATAGGTATATAACTTTGAAAAAAATAACAGGAGAAGAATTTGTGTCCATGAGTCTAGTAAGGTTTATACTTGAGGGCTGGAGAAATGATTTAGTGGTTAAGGCGTTTGCCTGCAAAGCAGAAGGATCCAAGTTTGATTTCCCAGTGTGCACATAAAGCCAGATGTACAAGGTGGCACATGTGTCAAGTTCATTTGCAATGACCGGAGGCCATGGCGTGCCCATTCACACTCTGCCTCTTTCTCTCTCATATAAATAAATAAATAAGGAAATTAAAAAAAGATTTATGTTTGATAACTAATCCCTGTAAAGATATTTCTACTACTGGGGCTGGGGTTGTAGCTTAATAGTAGAGCATATGCTGAACATGCAGAGTCCTGGGTTCAATCCCCAGAACCACAAAAAATTAAAAAAGAAAGGAAAAAAGATATTTCTCCCTAATTTCAAAACCACTGCTGAGACCACAAAAAAGTGGTGATAGCACAAGGACTGATCCAGACGACCCATGGAGGAGGTTATCCAGTTGAGGGGGGAGGGGAGGGCAGTGGGGAATTGGGGATAACAACTCATTGTTTGTCCACTAAATGTTGTAACTCATTATGGATAATAATAAAAAAAAAAGTGGTGATAGCAGAAGATTTTGGTGGAATGAATGGAGGACTTAAGGAATGAGCTACGTAGCATTTCACAGGCCTGGATGCAGCCCTACAGCCTCCTTGAGATGATGAGTGTGGAGTTGTTTGAAAATTATTAATTTTGGCTATATATTATGGAATAAGTGGATCAAAAGCTGACAACCTTTTTTCTGATGTCAGAAACTGAAGCAGGACATTGCTCGACAAAAGAGCAGCTTGGAAGCCACTCATGAGATGGTGACCCGATTCATGGAGACAGCAGACAGCAGCACAGCTTCAGTGTTGCAGGGCAAGCTGGCAGAGGTGAGCCAGCGCTTTGAGCAGCTCCAGCTCCAGCAGCAGCAAAAGGAGAGCACCCTGAAGAAGCTCCTGCCCCAGGCAGAGATGTTTGAACAGCTCTGCGACAAGCTGCAGCAGTTCATGGAAAACAAAAGTCGGATGCTGTCCTCTGGAAATCAGCCAGATCAGGATATTGCACATTTCTCCCAGCAGATTCAGGTGAGGACATACCCGCTGTCTTGGCAGGATAAAGGGAAGAGCACAATCACAAGCCAGAGTTACTGAGCATGTACTGTGCTGCTCAGTGCACTGGAAGCTTTATCTGCACTGTCATAGAGAATTATGACAGTCGGCCTGTAAAGTGCATGTTCTTTGTCCAGTTTTGAAAAATACATTCTAATTTTTTATTTTTTTATTTTTATTTTTATTTTTTGAGGTAGAGTCTCACTTCAGCCCAGGCTGACCGGGAATTCACTATGTAGTCTCAGGGTGGCCTTGAATTCATGGTGATCCTCCTACCTCTGCCTCCCGAGTTCTGGGATTAAAGGCGTGTGCCACCATGCCTGGCCATTCTAATTTTTTAATTCATACTATAGGTTAATCTTAGATTAGCAGATACACACAACTCACCATAGCTACTCAGGGATGCAGATTGAGAGAGACTTTCCCCAGACATGAGTTCACATTATTTCTGCTTTAAGGGAGAAACACATAGCATAGCCATTTGCATTTCATTAGTCAGAGCAGGTTAACTATGTTCACAACTAATCTTCAGAGGGTGTGTAACCCCACCTTATATCTAGAAGGTGCAAAGCTAGAAGTATTTGGTATAAATTATTATCAGCTAACACATATGAACACCCAGGAGTACAATTGATGGGTATATGCAGATACTTGATGAGTAAGGAGTATCAATTTGAGCTCCAGAATGGATGCATAAGGCCACCGTTCCATCTGTAGTATCTCAACATCCCTACACTGTTGTCTTGCATTTATTTAACCTTTTTTCCCTCCATTTTCAAGTAGGATCATATTGTTTTGCTTTGCTTCCTAAGTTTTTTAGTTTTATTTTGAACAATTTCAAACTTTGTGGAAAAATAGATGGAATGGCACCCTAACCACCAGATTTACCAATTGCTAGTTGTTTTATCTCTACCAAAGTATAAAATGGAGTTTAATTATGAGCTGTATTCATTATTCTTGTGATATGCAAAAGTAAGGAATGGTATTTATAAATGAAAATCCAAGCCGGGCGTGGTGGCGCACGCCTTTAATCCCAGCACTCGGGAGGCAGAGGTAGGAGGATCACCATGAGTTCAAGGCCACCCTGAGATAGTGAATTCCAGGTCAGCCTGGGCTAGAGTGAGACCCTACCTCGAAAAAAAAAAAAAAAAAAAAAAAAAAAATGAAAATCCAGACACTAGATGAGCTACTGAGATGTCATTGCTTCTGGGTCCAGTCAGTGGATAATAATAGAGGAAATGTGTGTATTGTTCCTATCAAGAGATTAATAATCCAATAGAAACTCAGCACTACAGAATCCTTCCTCCATTCTATGTTCGTATCTTCCTTTCCTACAGGGGATAGAAGGTTCCAGAGTCATGACATATTTCCTTACAATAGATTTGAAATTTTTGAACTATACTAGTAGTTCTATCACAAGAAAGATATTTTTAAAATTTCTTTTTGGTCTTAAGCTATGATGTACTACTATACTATGCTTAAATGTTACCTGAGTTTTAAAAAATATTTATTTGTAAGCAGAGAGAGAGAGAATGGGTACACCAGGGCCTCCAGTCACTACAAATGAATTCCAGATACATGCACCACTTGGTGCATCTGGCTTTATGTGGGTTCTGGGGAATCAAACCCAGGTCATTAGGCTTTGTAGGCGAGCACCTTAGCCACTGAGCCATCTCCTCAACCCCTGAATTTTTTATAATTTCATGTGTAATTAGATTTGTTTGATTATGTTTGTATTCAGCTTTAGAAATTTACAATTTAGCCGGTTGTGGTGGCGCACGCCTTTAATCCCAGCACTCAGGAGGCAGAGGTAGGATCACCGTGAGTTCAAGGCCACCCTGAGACTACATAGTGAATTCCAGGTCAGCCTGGATTAGAGCGAGAGCCTACCTCGAAAAACCAAAAAAAAAAAATTATTTTATTGAGAAGAGAGAGAGAGAGATAAAGAGAGAATGGGCACACCAGGGCCTCCTGCCACTGTAAACAAACTCCAGACACATGTGCCACTTTCTACAAGTGGCTTTACATGGGTACTGGGGAATTGAACCTAGTCTGTCAGGCTTTGCAGGCAAGTGCCTGAACTGCTGAATCATCTCCCCATCCCCCATTTTTTCTTTTTTGAGGAGAATGTTTTGTTTTATTGTCTTGTTATTTTTATTTATTTATTTTTCTGGGTTTTTCTAGGTAGGGTCTTGCTGTAGTCCAGGCTGACCTGGAATTCACTATACATAGTCTCTGGGTAGCTTCAAACTCACAGTGCTTCTCTTACCTCTGCCTCCTGAGTGCTAGGATTAAAGGCATGCACCACCATACCGCACCCAGCTGTTTTATTTTTGTTGTTGTTGTTTTAATCTTTTTTTATTTCTTTAATTTGCAAGTAAAGAGAAAGAGAGGGAGGGAGAGAATGGGCTTGTCAGGACCTCCAGCCACCGCAGATGAACTCCAGATGCATGCACCTCTTTGTGCATCTGGCTTTTAAGTGGGCACTGGGGAGTCAAACCCAGGTCATTAGGCTCTGCAGGCAAGCGCCTTAACTGTTGAGCCATCTTGAGGAGAAATTACAATTCGTGGGGTTTATTTAAAGGGAAATGGGATCAGGAAAGGAAGAATGGAATATTTTCAGATGGAAAACATTTCAGAAAAGTGGAAGTTAATGAGAAATTGAAGCTTAGAGAGTAAAGTTAGAATGAAGCTGGGAACCCGTGAGAGCTAGAGATACTGAGGCTTACAAAGTGAAGTTCAGAAGGGATTGCAAACACGTGGAAAGCCAAATCAGCTGGGGTTTAGAAGGTGAGGTTAGAATGGAGCTGGGGATCACATGGAAAGCCAGAGCAACTGGGGCTTAGAGGATGAAGTTCCAAAGGGGCTGCAAACACATGGAGCACCCATGCAGCAGACCCCGAGTGGCAATCAGCTCATAGTAAATTCAGAGACCATGAAACAGATAGAGTGGGGAGGTTGAGATTAAAGAGGGAAACAGGACATCAGCTCAAGGAAGTAAGTGGGGGAAGAAAGAGTCCACATGTCTGATCCAGAGTGGGAATCCACACATGGTGAATTGGAGACCACCAGACAGAGCAGAGTCCAGAATTAAAGAGACATTAAAAGACAGGGTTAGGTCTCCCTTCCCCACCTGGCCTTCTGGCCAAATGGGCCTGGGAACCGAGACTCCCTTGGGGGAAGCTCAGACCACACCAGACGCAGACAGGAGGATCTCGGGAACTGGAGAAGGTCCCAGGAAGAAGAACCGAGGAAGCAGAGCCTGAATTTTTTTTTTTGTTTGTTTTTTGAGGTAGGGTCTCACTCTAGTCCAGGCTGACCTGGAATTCACTATAGTCTCAGGGTGGCCTTGAACTCAAGGCAATCCTCCTACCTCTGCCTCCCGAGTGCTGGGATTAAAGGTGTGCGCTACCACGCCCAGCTTGAATTTTGTTTTTTGAGCCAGAGTTTCACTATGTAGCTCTGGCCATCCTGAAACTCAATACTCAGACCAAGCTGGCCTCAAACTTGGAGCAATCCCTCCACCTTTGCCTACCAACTTCTAGTGAGCCACCATGTCATGTTGTGTGCTTATTCTTGTTTCTTCTTTTTCTATAGATTCAGGGAATATATTTCTTATTTTTTGAGTATATTTATTAATAACGGTTGGGTTGGCTTGTTTAATGTTTCCTTGTTTGCTGGGCAGGAACTCACTTTGGAAATGGAAGACCAACAGGAGAACCTACATACTCTTGAGCAACTAGTTACTGCCCTGGGCTCTTGTGGCTTTGCACTGGACCTGTCCCAGCACCAGGACAGGGTACAGAACCTTAAAAAGGACTTCACAGAGCTACAAAAGGCAGTTCAAGAAAGGTGAGTGTTCACCAGTGTTGGTCATTGTTACAAAACTGTACCTGTCTGTCATCTGGTCTTGTCTTCCTCCCTTGGCATACAGAGCTCTGCTGCCAAGCCATAACGGGTTGACAAGTTCCTCCTCTAGGCAAAGTTACCCAATCCACTTGATGCTTACTGATTTTCTATTACTAAGGAATTCTTTCTCAGTAATGAGTCTCATTCTCTAGTCTGTAAGGCCAAAAAAGCCCAGGTTACCCGAACCAACAAGGAAGACTATGCCATAATTTAAAATAAAGAAAAACATTAGAGGAAATTTCCCTGAGATGATCAAGATTCATATTCTCACTCCCAATGCCTGTTTGGATATCTCATAAAGTCTTGATTTAGCAGATGGCTACTTTAATGACTAGAGCTCAACAGTTGCTTAAACCAATACTTAGAGCCATGCAGTGGTGACATAAACTTGTAATCCCAGCACTCAGGAGGTAGAAGCACAGGATCAAGGTCAACTTTGGTTTGCATGGTGAGTTTGTAGCCAACCTGGGGTTATATGAGACCTTGTCTCAAAAAAAAAAAAAAATCAAAAATCAAAAAAACAGAGCAAAGGAAAAAACACCCAACCCTTAGCAGCAGGATGGAGTGGCAGTGTGGAGGATATAGTGTTGGGGTTGAGGATTAAGGCTGGAAGAGCTTTGCTTTTCTTCTCTCATGCTTAAAGTCTTGTAATTATACGAGGAACCAGCATCTCTGGATTGACATCTGAGAGAAACTTTCTCTTTGACTTACTTTAATCATGGATGTGTATAACCTAGGGCCAGTCACCAAACTTCTGTGAGCCTTTGATTCAGCACTTGAGTGTGGCCTTGAAAGAGTCAAATACCTAAAATGCAACCGAGCTGGATTGCAGATCCAAAGGCAGCATTCTTTCCATTGTATCATAGGATCTAAATAGCAAGCTCCCTTTGGTTTTCTCACTTTCACTTGAGCCTAGAGCAAAACTAAAGACTTCTTTCCTCAGAAATCTCCAAACAAGGACAGTAGATTCCCGAGTTTGATGCTCTCCTACATTATATGTGTTTGTACAGCAAAACTTGCTGTGGAAAAGAAGGAGCCATTTAGGAAGCTGATGCCTAGAGTCCCTGCTTGAACCCAGTTTTAGTTAAGTCCATTTTATAAAGCTTAGTCTGGCAAATAACAAAATGTCTTTGTTGACAGAGAGAAAGATGCGTCATCTTGCCAGGAGCAGTTAGATGAATTCCGGAAGCTGGTTAGGATCTTCCAAAAATGGCTGAAAGAAACTGAAGGAAACATTCCACCTGCAGAGACTTTCATGAGTATTCAAGAGTTGAGAAAGCAGATTGAACACTTGAAGGTAGGTGAACAAAAAGGTCTCCAAGAACCTGGCTGGAAAGTAGTTTGGAAATTTTTATTAACTGATCGCCATCTAGGAAGATGGTATAAGAAATCCAAGTTATCTGTCTGCATTAGAATAGAAATTCCTCTTCTCTCTTCATGAGGTTCCCAAGTACCACTACCCAGCACTAAGCTCAGTAAAATCTCCTATTTAAAAAACAAAAAGCCAGGCATGGTAGTAAGTGTGTGTCCTCCTCAGAACCTGGGAAGTGAGGCAGGAGGATCAGGAGTTCAAGACCAGCCTCAGCTACACAGCAGTTTGAGGTCCCTCTGGGTTACATGAGACACTGTTGCAAAAACAAACAACCAAACAAATCATCTGCAAATAAAAACTAACATAACAAACTAACATAAGCTGTTTCTTGAATGCCTCTCATGCTATGATAGGTCCAGTCTCCAAGAAGATTACACTCTCATTGTGTGATGGAGAGTTATTATTACCATAATCATGCTTAAGCAAGTGAAAAAATGGTACTACTTTTGTTAATAAAGGAAAAGTTAGAAGCCAATGGTTAGATGATACCTTTACATGGAACCAATTTTCTACGGTAGGGCCTCGCTCTAGCCCAGGCTGACCTGGAATTCACTGTGTAGTCTCAGGGTGGCCTTGAACTCATGGTGATCCTCCTACCTCTGCCTCCCGAGTGAGCCACCCCCCCCCCCAGCCTCAGAATCCTTTTTGTACCATCTTTTTTCATAATCGTCCAGCCTCTGCTTATACCACCCACATAGCTCTTTTTTTTGTTGGTATTCTCTCATCTAATTCTAATGATCTCAGAAAAGCAAGCTGTGTCTGGAACAGATGAAAGGAAGAGTTTAGTTACTTACATAGAATGGGTGTCCACCAAGAATCTTTGCTGTTGGACTGACTTAGAAAAGAGGTTTCCCAACGCTACTTCAATGACCAGTCCCAGAACACAAAAGCAACCTAATGCAAACAGTAAACTCCCACGTGCAAAGCATCCAGGTCCAGAGAATTTAGCAGTAGTTGTTCACCTAGTACCTCACACATGTCACTGTATTTCTCTCACGCTTTAATTTATCCTGCATCTCAGTGCATCATTTTAGGAATGTGTCCTTTAGCAATCAGGAGCGATTAATGAAAGATTTGGCAAGCAATATCTGCATGTCGTCTTCAGGTTCGACCACATAAACTTGCTAGATAGTGATGGCTCTGTGTTTTTCTCTGCTGCTACTCTGACGCTTAAAGTCAAAATCAAGTTAAGTAAATTGTTGCTAGGCTGGGTACATGCCAGCACTCAAGAGGCAGAGGTAGGGGAATTGCCATGAGTTTGAGGCCACCCTGAGACTGCATAGTGAAATCCAGGTCAGCCTGGACTAGAGCGAGACCCTACCTCAGGGGAGAAAGAAGAAAAAAAAAACTTGTTAAATGCCACATGTAGCCTGTGACTCAGTATTTCTGCACATCTCGTTATCTGGGTCCTTATTTATTCCTCCTTCACACATGCTGTTTCCTTTAGTTCACCTGGCAAACTCTCATCAGCTCCCTCTAGGCAAGATTATATGTGTCTCCTCTTGTGTTCTCAGTTTATTGACTGGTCTTTTTTTTTTTTCTTCCCTTAAATTTTTAAATTTATTTATTGATTTATTAACACCTAAAATGGTTTATTCAGGGCTGGAGAGATCGCTCAGTGGTTAAGGCACTTGCCTCCAGTGCCTAAGGCCCCCAATTCAATTCCCCAGTACCCACATAAGCCAGACCCACAAGGTGGTGGCCCTTGTGCGCGCTCTCTCTCTCTCTCTCTCTCTCTCTCTCTCTCTCTCTCTCTCTCTGCTTGAAAATGAATAAATAAAATATTTTTAAAGTCTTTAAAGAATAAATAAAAATAAAATGGTTTATTCATTTCTTAGTCAACATTAAGAACAAATAACATTTTTACAACAAGGCTAGAATTCTGCATTGGTAAGTTGAGTAGAGTTGAGGGGTTTGTTTCGGTTTTTTTTTTTTTTTTTGGTTTTT
>PVHP010049222.1:0-12265 GCA_004024765.1 Zapus hudsonius
AGGCTGGGAAATGAGTTGGAAGCATTGGGGGCTGGGGGTGGGCTTGGAACACAGGTGTGTACAGCGTGCTATAGTGGAAGTTTTGTATTATAGTAACCTGTTTCCACTTTGTTACACTCTAGCCAAGACTGTATGTATTAGATGAAACATGAGGATCTTTTTCATCTGAAACCTCCATTGCCCCTTTTTCTTTTTTTTTTTATTTTTTTTTACTTAAACATTTTTATAATTTAGTGGAAATTGTTCTTTGTCAGTTAATGTTGGCTCCCACATTCATATCTGCTTTATAACATCACTGAACTAACTCTTCAAGGTGGGATGGGGGTTGGTGACACAGTTTAGTTATGTCCTCCAAATAAGGTTTTAGTGAAAAATAAATGTTCTTTAGTTATAAAAAAAAAAGTACTTCAAAGATGAAATTCATGAAACTACATTACAAATGAATATATTTCCAAAGAGAATTCCAGTCTTTTCATTTTGTATTATAATAACTGTGCTCAATTAATGTTATTGTATTCTGAATTCATTCAAAAAATTGTCATTATATATTTTCTTTCTTTTCTGTTTAATACCCTTGATTTTGTCTGTTGGCCTGGAAAACCTAAAATACTTAACCATCTGGCCCTGTACAGAAAAGACTTCCAGCCTCTGCTTGATGCTGCTGCTATTCCAGTGCTGCATCACCTGGGCTTGTCTAACAATGCAAATTCTCAGCCTACCACAAACCTACTGAATCAGAATTTCTGAGCTGGCCCAGTAATTTTTTTTAACAAGTTCTCCAGATGATTCTTATGCAAGCTAAAATTTGAAATCCACAACTTTAAATCAGGATTTTAGTGTTCTATCTTCTTGGATAAATTAATTCCCTGAATCAGTAAAATATAGAAAGTCACCTAATTCATAGAATGATTGAAAATATTAATTATAAATATATAAAGTATAATATAGCAGACATCAAAACTTCTTAGTAAATAGAGCTTATTAGACTATTGAGTTATTGAAGATTCTGCTACTGGCCATTGATATATGATTGTTATTAAATCACAGAACTTTTGAAGTAGTTATTAAAACACCCATTATTGAATACTAAAAGATATGCACTTTAAATTAATGAATTATGTTATAGAAGTACTCATATTCAAAACTATCACTTAATTTACCATATTTAACATTATCTGCATAATATGACTATTATATTTATATGATTGATTATACTATATTATGGTGTACTAGGAAACTGAGAACTCCCCCCCACACACACACACAAAAAAAAAAATAGAGCATTTTGGCAGTTAGGGCTTTTGATTGAGCATTTACCAGCACGCCCCTAATTATCATGATTAAATATGGCATAGAACTCAGTTCTGAATTCAAAGAGTTTCAATTAATTACTCATGTAGTGTGTGTTGAACCAATAGGTACTGAAAGACTTAAACTACAAGTGCAGCTAGTCATAGCTAGGACTCAATTTAAACCCCTACATTTGTCACTCTTTCCCCCTTTGGCTTTACCTCCTAGAATGCTTCTAGTAACAACTGTATAAACAGATGCACTGAAAGAACATTACCCTGCAGCTTAAATCCAGCAATTCCATCTTACCCAGCATGATAAATGGTTTTTTAGGCCATTTACTTAAAGCTAATAACTTGGTTCAAACCCTAAGTTGCTACATTAAGTAAAAATTACCAATTGAACATTAAAAATAATACAACTTACATAGAAACATGTATGAGACGATATCAGTGACATCACATATATTTCAAATTTTAGTTTTAAGTAATTACAGAATTTTCCAATCAAAATAGACTTTGTAACTGCTACGGGTTGGATGTCTTTGTTCTTTCCAAAACTTATGTCGAAACATAATCCTAAATGACAGATGTTATGAAACTAAGTAACTGTACTGTCCTAAGTCATAAAGACATAAGAAAGTGGAATGCCAAAGAAATAAATGGGAGGCACTATGATGAAATGACAAATTATTCTCAGGTATGAAAACAGCACAATGTCATTTCCTATAAAGAGCAACATTTTAATGCATAAAAATATTCAATAGAGGGCTAGGGAGTTGGCTCAGCAGTTAAAGGTGCTTGCTTGCAAAGACTGCCAGCCCAGGTTCCCATGTATTTCCAACCACCCATGTAAAGCCAGACAGGCATCCATTTGCAGAGGCAAGATACCTTGGCATGCATACACACACACACACACACACACACACACACACACACACACACACACAGAAATAAATAAATTTTTCAAAATATTTCATGGGGGCTGGAGAGATGGCTCAGCAGTTAAAGCACCTGCCTGCAAAACCCAACAAACAGTTCGATTTCCCAGTACCCATGTAAAGCCAGATGGGGTTCTAGTGCACCCATTCTCTCTCTGTCTCTCTGTGCTTGCAAATAAATAAAAATATTACAGAAAAACATGTAAATAAAAATATTAAAGAAAAAATATTTCATGGTCCCTCCATAGATGAACAAAGTCCAAACTCATGAGCTTGACATTTAAGATCTTCTATTATCTGTTAAGTATTAATAGTGCTTCAACTCTTCATTCACTATTTAATTTTTTTCTAGTGGAACATGGTTTTTCATTCTTACCCTACAAAGTTATTACACGTTCTCTATTTTCATTTATGCCATTGCCTTCTCTAATTACATCTCATTTCTATCAGAAGCTTAAATGACCTTTGATTTAAATCACATTTCTCTAAAACCTTGTCCCCAGCATCTGTAATAAATGCAAAGATCTTTTATATTATTTATACACATATTTTTATAAAGATTTTGTTGTTACTATTGTTTGAGACAGAATCTCTCTATAGAGCCCAGACTGACCTGCCTCAGCTTCCCATGTGCTGAAATTATAGATGTGTACCACCACACCTGAAATTTATACATTACTTCTATTATAGTTGTGTGTCATATTGTTTTTATTAAGATTATAACAAACTTGAAATATGAATGTCTTATGCTCTGTCCTCCCACACTATTTTGCATGAGTGATATGCAATAAATATTGACATAACAAAATATATACATAAAATAATTACTATGGTCTACAAGGTAAATAGACATTTTTATTCACTTTCTTATGCAGAAAATTATTTCTATCAAAATATCTTTCAGGGCTGGAGATGTCCTAGCTATTAAAGCACTTGCCTGCAAAGCCTAACGACTTGGGTTTGATTCCCCAGTGCCCAGGTAAAGCCAGATGTACAAAGTGGCTCAAGCATCTGGAGTTTGTTTACAGTGCCTGAAGGTCCTGGCATACCCATTATCTGTCTCTTTCTCTTTTCTCCATCTCTCTCTGCATGCAAATAAAGGCTAAGGTTGGAGCTTAGTGGTAAAGCATGTGTCTAAAACACACAAGGCCCTGGGTGCAAACCCTGGACCACAAAACCAAAATCAAATAAAAAATAATATTATCTTAAAAAAAAAAACACACCTTTTTTATTTACAACAACAACAACAAAAAAAAACACCTTTCCATTGTCTGGGGTTGACCCAAAACCCTACCTCTGAGGCAAGGCAACCTTTATTCTTTTCCTGCTGCTTCTACTGTTCCAGGTCTTCCAACCCAGATGTTTGCTCAGGGCCTGTATTTTCAAGTTCAAGTGCAGGAAATAATCTCTAGTATTAAGAATTAATTTGACAAAGGTTACTGCTGAATACAAACTATGTGAAAAATACGGATGGAGACACAAAAAATAAAACGCAAGTTTTATCTTCTTGAACTCCATTAAATACACAACACACACAAATAACTCTTATTAAGAGATCAAGATTATGTAAGTGCTAAGATGCTTCTAACAAGGTACACTGAGTGCTAAGAGGAGAAGGAGATTTAAGTGTTTCTGAGATGCTTCAAAATGAAATGGATTTCTATTTGACCTCTTTTTTAATCAAACAACAGCATTCAAGATTAGTAAGTGATTTCATTTGTCTTATGTATTTTTATTCACTACTTTTGCAAGACTTGGATTCCCCACACACACACTTAAATTCAACCTTTAAGTGTTTAGATGAATTTTAAGGCTCACCTTTAAAAAAGGGAGAGAAGTATTTTCTAGGCCAAGATTGTTCCTATAACAGAAAATCTGTGCATATTCAGAGAAGACAATATATACTATTGAATAATCCTATATAATATTAAAAATTCTATTCATAGAGAAGGGTAGATGCATACAAATGGGTCACCTATTATTACAGAAATTTATTCAAGGTACAATTTTTACATTAAAAGGAAAAATAGTGGAAACAAAATTCAAGTCCTTAGATTTTTTTTTTTTTTAAATTCATTCCACCTCCTCCTGCAACAACTAACTGCCTCCTTCTCACTGTATGGTCAAAGATGTGAATCAGAGCTGGGAGCAGCATTGGCTTCCAGGAAGCTTCACATCATCCATTTCTAGCTTGAGATACTTCCTTGAGGGTTCTGGGTGGCCATGACCTAACTCTGGATATGTGTTGAGCACTGTATGGACTCCTCTCAAGCTCAAAATAACTTGCAGAGAAAGAGTGGGGAAAGTCCGAGTTGGAGAGATGCCAACGAAGCAAATTTTGAAAAGGGGAAATTATGATAGGAGTGGAAGCGAACTGGGCAACACGCACTGGTAAACATGTTCTCAGTTGATACTATTAAAAGAAACTTTTCGCTCTTAATTACAGAATGCATCGAGACGTTTCTGAAATTACTGCACGAATAAGCAACATATGATGAGAATTTAAGTAAATGATCTACATTTGCTTTTAAATATCCCCCTTATCTCTTGAGATTATAAATACAATGGAACTAAAATCAGCTCACGCCGATCTAGGCATAGAAAGCTGGGGACCGCCGAGTTAATTCGGTAACAATATGCTCCAGGGCGCAGTTTCCTGCTCCGGGGGGGGACAGCGCCCATCGTGGTCCCCCAACTCGAATTCAGCAGCCAGGCGAGGTCATCATCTCTCCCCGCGTGGGCCACGAGTCCCGCGCAGGTGGGAAGATCTCCTCGCCAACTCCCCGGGGCCGGGGATGGGGACGGGGAGAGTTCGGCCGAGGGTTCGAGCCCCGCGGGCGGCCTGGGGCTGGGCGGAGGATGCCGGGCGGCTCGCGGGGCCGGCGGGCCGGGTACCGGCGGGCAGGAAGCCTGGAGGAGGGGAGACGCGAGGCGAGGCGCCCGCCGGCGGCCCGACCCCGCCCGCGTGCGCCCGCGGTCCCCCGTGGGAGGTCCACCCGCAACTTTGCACGAGCCACGCACGCCGAGCGAGGAAACCTGCCCGGCGACGGCGGGCTCGGGGAAAGGATGCCTTACCCATGTTCCTCCGGCAGGGCGAGCGCCGGCAGGCCGAGGCGGAGGGCTCCGAGGCGGGCGGCGGCGGCGGCGGCGGCGGCCTCCCTCAGCCTTGTCTCCCGCAGCAGGGAGGGACCCGCGGGGACCGCCGCCGGGGAGGAGCAGCTGCAGCGGCTGCGGGCGGTGCGGCCGCGGCGGGGACGAGCGGCGGGGGGCGGGGCGGGGCGGCGGGAGGGCGGGCGGGCGGGCGGGAGGGCGCGGCTCCGAGCGTGCGGGCGGAGGAGGCGCGGAGCCGTCCGGAGCCACGCCGCCCCGCCCCGCTCGCCGCGCCCGCCCCGCCCGCCGCGCCCGCCCCGCCCTCCGCGCATGCTCAGTGCGCCCGCGCTCAGGGGGCGTGCGTGTGCGCGCCGGCCGTCTGAAGACTCGCCCCGCTTGGGTTTCCCGCAGGTCGCGCTGCCGATCGGGCCGCCCGCGTGGGTCACCGGGGCGCCCTGGGGCGTGCGCGGCTCTCCGCCTCCTTCCCGGAGGCTCTTAAACCCGGCTGCCGTCGGGCTCCACCCCGGTCCTCGGGCCACAAAACAACGTCCGGTGGCGGTGGCGGTGGCGGCGGCCCGCGCGGGGCCCAGGGTCGCCCGAAGCTCGGGGCTCCCTTCCGAGGGCGCCCTCCCACTGAGCATGCGCGCCAGGCCCCGTGCGCTTCCATGCGCGTGGGCTGCCCGGGTCCTGAGCTGCAGGTGCCTGAGAGCTCTTGCTCACGATGACGTGTCGAGAATGGGCTTCTTTTATTATTATTTTACTGTGACTTTACCACAGTCGTTGTGTATGGCTATTACAAATTCACAAATCAGAAGGGGCCATTCATTTGTTAACTAGGAAGATGTCATGTCTCAGAAGTCAAGTAGACACCTCATTCACAAGAATGCTCTTCCTATTGACCTCAAAGTCTTACAGAATCAGTGTCCTAGTGCTGCTGGAACAGCCCCCGCAACCTGAGTCACAGGCCCCAAGGATGGCTTCTGCTGCTGGATTGTGGAAGCAAACCAACTTTCACATGATGGTATCCCTATGTACTTTGGTGTTCAAATTTACCTTTCTTAAAGGATGCTGATCATGTTGCATTGGGGGCCCACTCTAATGATGTCTGTAGTGACCCCACCCCCACCCCAACAAGTTCACTTTGTACTAAGGGTTTAGATTTCAACATGAATGGGTGGAACACAATTCAGTCTGTAACACACCAAGTCCCATCTCGCACATCTGCCGTGTTCCACGTCCTTTTATTTTTTGACTGTCTCCAGAAGACCACCCTGGGCCTTTGTATTACTTTTTGTTTTGGGTTCCTCTTGCCTATCACAAATCTCTAGTCAGCTATGCAGCCCTGAATGGCCTATTAACCTAGCCCAAACTGGTCTCAGAAATATCAATCTCCCTAGTACTGAGATTACAAGGTGTTTGTCTACCACACCCAGCTCAATGACACCTACTATTCACACAACACTACCCTGCCTTCACCTTTTACAGGAATGTAATGGTCTTTTTTCATGTTCTTATATCCCAACTTTATATCCCTATTTTCATACTTTTTTCTCCTTTACATGTATCACTGGAATAAGTGAAATTTTGCTTTTTGGCTAGCACATTTAAATTTAAGTCTGCAAGAGCAATAGTTTCTGCCTTTGCCTTATTTGCCACTATCCACCCCCTCCACATCCACCCAGTGCTGAAAACAGAGCTAACACAGCAAGTGCTTTTAAAAAAATTGCTGTGTGAATAAAAGACTGTACTTCCCCCCCCCAGAGATCTTTATCCTGAAAGGAATGGTGTTAAGATTGTAAACCAGCATGTCACTAAGTAAAATTAGTTATTTGTTAAATATGACAGCTGCTATAGTTTCTGTTATAAACTGTGAGTCCTTTGGCCAGAGTCTTCATAATCATTTATTCACTCAATGTCCATAGAGCTTTATTGATTGCATGGTATATACTATGAAATATGATATTTAAAGTTATTGCCTTCAACAAGGTGGCATACTAGAAAAGCATACTAGGAAAGTTATAATATTTCTATTCATTGATCACTGAAATGGCTGGGAATATAATCCTGGTTTCAAGAGATTCTTCTTGAAATTTGTCTACTTTGCCCCATCCCGCAGGATAGGCCAAGATTTGATTGGGTCTGTTACAAATACATGAGGAAACTGGCTTATTGTAGAGGTTTGCAAATTCCCCTCATGAAATAATGTTCATAGGTATGTTTAATTGGATAAATTTTCTGTTGAAAATTGGCTTATGGTTCAGAAAATGGCTCTTATTTAGGAGGGAAAAAGCATGGAGGAAAATGCCTACTGGTAAAGATCAGAAGGACTGTATTTTTTGCAAGGCTTCTAACTTGCCTAATTGATGCATGTGCCCTCAAAGAAGTTATAAGGTGATTTCAACTCCAAGGGAAATTGCTGGGAGGAGCACTGCAAAAAATGGAAGAGAGAAGCTATGGTGTCTTTAAAAGAATAATAGGAAACCCATTGTCTTCTCTTTGCCATGATGTTCTGAATATCACCTAAAGCAATCTCACTGGAATACTTAACTTTGAAGTGATTTTTAAAAACAATTGGACAATGAACAGTCTTTAACCTAAGCACTTTAATTTTAAAAGGCTTCCTTGGTGAAGTTAGGTTAATCTAGGTTGAACAATTGAAATCTTAACCTTATTGTAATCCTTGTATCATCATCCCTCATGCCACTTACTTAGTATATTAACCATTCACTATATTCCATGAAATCTAAATTTTCTTCTTTTTATGTTCCATTACTATGAACTAATGTTTACACATTTGAAAACATTGTAGATTATGCACATTTTTAAGATGTGACATTGTGACAGTCAGGTGTGTGTAGGGACCACCCCTCCCCTTCCAGCCCCTCCCCTTGAATGGGAGGTGTTTAGTTAGAGCTACAACCTAGGTGCTAAAACTGATTGGTCAAATATAAACCAATCAGTTGTCTCTCTGACTCACCTGGGGAGAACTTAAAACTAGCTTCCCTAGAGGAAGTAGGCCCCTCTTCCCCCACATGGCAATGGAGTAGGACTGCTGACCCAGGCCTCAGTGAGGTAAGGCCTGTACCCCTACCCCAGCTGATGGGGTAGGGGGGCAGGCTCCAGACCTTTTCTCTCATGAACCTCTCTTTCTCATAAAGGGAGCTTTCTGTTATCTTTTCTTGGGCTGTTTATCTAACTAAATAATATAAGCTCTGTGAACTCTCTGACAAGTGTTTTTCCCACACTGGTGGCAGGAAAACTCTATAACTGGGAAATTTTCCCATCCAACTCCCCTTTTCCTAATCTACTAAATTAGAATAGATGTGTAATTAAAATTTAATTCTGTCCCTGTGTACAATTCTTTGGCATTAGAGGACAAGAACTCGGAGTAGGAGGAGGGGGAAGGGAGGATTCCAAAACTCTCTCTCTCCCCGTGTTGCTTACAATTATTAATTAGCAACAACCCGTATCATAATGGAGGTCCCACCGAGATCTGAATCATTTTTGATTTCCACATTTATTCTAATTTTAAACTTAAAAGAATGAAAATTCCCTCTCTCCAAAGTTCCTTTTGGGCCGCCCAGCCACCCTGGGAGGGCTGGGAGGAGAGATGACTGCCTCTGGGGCTTCCCTGATCTTTCCTGCGGGAACCCTGGGGCAGACTGCCAGCAATGGCCCGTGACCTCAGGTTTCTAAAAGGTCCCAGACTACGGACTCCTAAAAAAAATATATATATGAATAAAATAGTGCAGGAAATATTTTTATAATTCTCTGGTTCAAGTTTCATAGCATTTGGAAAAAAAAGGTTTTCCTCCCTTCTCTGAAATGCAAATTCAGCCTCTGTGGCTGAGGACAAAGGCCAGAGTTTTTTAAAGGAAGGATAGAATCTTTTTCTAGAAACGATGGGGAAAATATCTATTCTAAGAGAGGGAAATGATTTATGGCACATGTGCCATTTCAGTTTTATAAGACTATCAAAAGGGTACCTTTTGAGGAATGTTGGCAAATAAGATGGGAAAGTTAGTATGAAAGACAGATCATGAGGCGCTGAGAAGGCCAGGCAGATGAATTTAAACTTCGTTGGAATAACGAACCACCAAAGGTTTCAGAAAAACAGAATAGCATACTTAAAAGTACTAAGGGAATAGAAATAATATAATAAAGACAGTAATATTCATTATAATTTAAGTGATATTTTCATTTAACATCAAGAATATGTACTCTATCTAGGAATTAATGTTAATACATAATGTAAATACAACCATTTTAGTCCTTGAGGCATATAGAAGAGGAGAAAGATGAATAGTTAAAGTATAGCATATGACTAGTCTAATAGTAGAATTAGATAGAATATTTAATCCTTCCAGGGAAATCCACATGGAGGAAATGCAACCAAATTAAAGACCTAAAGGTGAATATAAGCCACCTAGGATGTTTGTGCACAGACTTGGGGGTAAGAGTCTGAGGAAGCTTCTAGAAATGGAGGAGAAAGGAGAAGGTCTTGGGACACAAGTTGATAAGCAGGCGCAAATCTTTTTTTTTTTATTGTATTTATTAAATTGTTAATTGTCTCCAGTCACTTCTGGCTGGAGGAGCTGTGTCACCTTGGCCAGATCCTAGGGTTCAGCCCTAAGGTGTTTCTGTGGTGGGTCTGGAATTCTAGCTTTACATATACAAAGAGCAGTCTGAGCTCAAGCCTGGAGTTCCTCTTGTTTGCTAGTTGTTTGGAGTGTGCTTGCTTGAGGTGATGGTGGTGCGCTTCTATGTCTCTCTCTGCTTGCTTCTATGAAAGGGAGCCAGCCTTTTTCCTGCCTTTTTTGTGCCTGGTTTGGAGATTCATCCCAGCGGCGTGTGGCTGACTACGACACCTATAGCCTCTCATCCTATATCCTGTGTGAAGGCTTCAGGGCTGCATCACCGGCAGAAGCAGGTGGATGCTGTACCCCGAAACTGTGGGTCCTGCATCCTGTGTGAAGGCTTCAGGGCTGCATCACTGGAGGAAGCAGGGGGACGCTGCACCCTGCAGGCTCAAATCTTGTAAGGCCTTGATAGCTTAGCAGAGGATCTTGAAGGTAGCAAGGAGCCAATAGAGAGTTTTAAGTTTGAAAATGACATTGTTTAAATTATATTTTAGAAGTTTCAAAGTGGAAAATGGCTAAGAATGTGGGTTTAGACTAGAAGCTGGGAGCTGTTGGGAAACCATTGTAATATTCCAGGTGTGAGTTGAACTAGAATAAAAGCAGTGGGGTTAAAGAGTAATGATCTTGAGAAATTTTATAAATGGGCTGACGAATGATAAGAAATTGCATAATAGTATTAGTTTGAAATAACAAATAATAAAATGACACTGTATAAGTTAGTAGCACATGCTCACAGATTAAAGCATTTAACTTAGTATCTGTAATAAGTAAAGGAGGCCAAAGCAAAATCTGAGGCTTTCGAACTCAAATTCTCACTGCAGTAATATGTGGATAAATATGTTGAGAATTGCCTTGTATTTTATGTCACCTCAACTGACTGAAAAATACAATGTTTTAAAATATTTTTATTTCAGTTGAGTGTTTCAAGTCTTGGGATGGGGGATAAAAGAAAGTAATAGATGGAGATTATGGTCAAATGCATTAGGTACATGTTTGACATTTATCAATCAACAAGTTTAAAAATCTTTATCCTAAAAATGCTTCAAGTCTTAAAAATATTTTTTCCTCTTTCCTGAACTTACAAATATAGAATATAGACTGTGCATTGCTCTAATATTTTATATATGGATGTTTAATAAAGCTACTTTTCTTTAGAATATGGGCTCAGTAATTCCTTTTTAAAAAAATTAATCCTGAAGTAACAGAAGAGTTTTACCAAGTTTTCTTATCTCTTTTTATATTTGCCATTTCATAATAATGAGAAAATTGTGCCAATGTAAGCAAGTGGCTTGAGAAAACCAATAGTCTTGATGATTGAGAACATTACCATAGAGACAAGGATGCAGGACCCATTCCACCACTACCTCGTGGCAGTTAAGTTTGTCTTTCTGAACAGTTTGTGTCATCTCCAACTCTCAAAATTTTTTTCTTGCAAAAACTGAGTTAGTCAAGTGTTGTGATGCATATCTATAATCCCAACACATGAAAGCCTGAATCAGGAGGATCTGGTAGCTTGGTCTACATAGCAAGTTGAAAATCACCCTGGGCTACTTAGTGAGATCTTGTCAAAAAAAAAAAAAAAAAAAAAAAAAAGAAGGAAAAGGAAGGAAGGATTTAAATTGTAAATTATGTCCAGGGGAGAAACTATGAACTGATGAAGTCTTTTAAATATAAGGAATATCTTTTCACTGAAGCTTGGCTCTGGTAGAAGCATTTACGCAACCATCTACATGTATACATCCTCATATGTTCACTAAGGAAATTCTCTGGAGCTGGGCAGATGGCTCAGAGGATAAAGAACTTTCCACACAAGCATAAGGATCTGGGTCTGTGGGTTACTTAGGGGGTTGCAGCGCGCATCAACTCCCTGTTCACCCACGGGAGCTGGGTGAGCAGTGGCTTGGAATAGCTGTGAGCCGAACGAGAGATGAGACTCTCGGGAGAATGCGGCAGTGGGCAGTTCTCATTTTATTGATAGATAACAGTTGTTTATATGGAGAAAAGTCAGAGGTAGAAGCATAGGAAGCAAGATCTGTGGGCATCTCATGAGTTTGATTGGTAGGGGCCAGTATCCTAATTTACATAGATAAATTGAGGGGGCTACGTGACTCTATACATGGATAGAATGGTGATGTTAGCAGAGGAAATGAAACCTTGTTGTTTAGGTTTGTTATTTGCAGTTGGAATAAGTTAGGCTTTGAACTGCTTATCTTATCTCAGGGGACAGCTGTGGCCTGCCTAGGGGCTTTGGAGTTTTCAGGATTGCTAAGATTTACAGGGGCCCTTGGACTTTGCCTCAACTTCC
>PVHP010049223.1:0-12246 GCA_004024765.1 Zapus hudsonius
AAATAGAAACTAGGCAATCCAGAATGGTCTATATTTGTTAACCTATACTGTTCTAACTCTCCAATGGAGATTGTATTTGTATTTTTCAGGATATAGCGAATGAGCTGTGGCCCATATAACCCTACCACCCGACAGCAGGCCAAAAGATGAGACCATGGCAAGAGATGAGCCACCACAGTCATATTGTGGAGGATCCATAGGGAACCCTGCAGAAAAGGACGGGATGAACAAGGGACCCATACCCACAGCCATTCAACCAACTCAGGATAAGCCAAATGTGTTTGTGTTTTTCAGGATGCAACGAGAGAGTAGTGGCACATCTAACCCTACCAACCACCCGTAGGCCTATGGCGGAAATCCTGGCAAGATAGGAGCCACCACAGTCATATCGGGGAGGATCCATAGGGAACCCAGCAGACAATGACAGATGAACAAGGGACCTATAACCACAGTCATTCAACCAACACAGGATAGGCCAATGAGACAGAAACCAAGGATTTTCAACACAAGGACCCCTAAGTTCGCAACATTAAAGCAGCCTTATTACTCACCCACCACGACTCAGGGAACTGAGCGGAAGAGGGGGCGGAAAGATTGTGAGAGCCGTGGTGGTGGAGATGGTCCAGAGGCATAGCACCCATCAACTGACTTGGGTCAGGAAGACCGGGATGAGTACTAAGATATACAGGATCCCTTGCCACAAGGACCAATACAGACAGCCACGAAGGAGGATTTACAACTGATCAGGGATGGGGAGGGGGGTAATTGGGGAAGTCGGGATAACAACACATGGTTTGCCCACTAAATAATGTAATTCATTATGGACAATAAATATTAAAAAAAACAAATGCAAGAAGAGAGGGTCATTAGATTTGTAACACAGTTTTGTTTTTGAAAAATGGCCATCGGTGTGTGAATCAGTTGTGCTAGGTTGCCTGCATGGAGCCTGATGGAGCCATGAGGATGAACTGTGGGCTGCAATGGAGACCCAAATAATTCCAGGACTATGGATGTGTGCCAAGGCGAGCTGCCAGCACTAGGTGAAGTTGTCCCAGACTGTGAGTAGCCGAGCTGGAGGGGTTGAATTGAATGTCCACGAGACTTGTTATTGGTTAGAATCATTGAACTTGGAGTTGGAGATAGATGGTGCCCTGCTTGTTTTAAATCTTGTATTGGTCAATCTTTTTTTGCTCTGCCTCATGTTATGCAGTGTGAATGTTCTGTGCCATTACGGGTTTATTTTTGCTATTATGGCTCAGTTGAAAGCTGTGGAGACTTAAGAGTTGAGCTGAACACATTGTATTTACATCATGTATGATTATTAGTTTGTCGGGGGCCAGGGGTGGACTGTCATGGTTTGATCCAGGTGTCCTCCACAAACAAATGAATATGTTCTGGGTAATCAATCCTTACTTGATGGCAGTTTGGATTTTACAAACTCACTGTAGCTGTGTTGTTGGGGGTGGGCTTTTGGGGGTTATAAGCCAGCTTCCCCTTGACAGTGTTTGGCACACCTTCCTGCCATTGTTTGCAGTTCTATGGCGGAGGTGATGTCCAGCCCTCTGCTCATGCCATCATTTTCCCTCCCATGATGGAATCTCCTCTGAAGTCCATAAGCCAAATAAACCAATTCCTCCACAACCCGCTTTTGTTTGGGCTCTTTCTGCACAGCAACTAAAAAGCTGACCGCAACAAATACCTTGTCAACATACCAAAGTTTTCTACATACAGAAAAACTAAAATTCACTCAGAACTACAACAGACCTTAAACGGTTAAAGAAATCTCAAGCACAGCACAAACAACGGAGCCAGAGTCATCATACTATGTGGCTCTATACTTTTACTAATAATACTAGCACAAAATTAGACACTTAGGCCAGTGGAACAGAATAAAGAGCCCAGAAATAAATCCACATATTCACAGTCAACTGAGTTACAGTAAAGATGCCAAAAGTATACATTCAAGTAGGGACAGTCTCTTAAATAAATGATGTTGTGAAAACTTAATATGCACTTGCAGAAAAACGTAACTAGATCCTTATCTCACACCAGAAAATAAACTTGCAGTTGATAAAAGCTTAATTAAACACAGTACCCCAAACTAGGTACAAAAAGCATGGTCTGTGCAATGAATATTTGGACGTGACCTCAAAAGCACAGGGTGTTAACATAAAGTGATAGACACAGACTCCTGCCACATTCATGAGAAGGCCTACTCCCCCACCCAACCTTTCTCACCCACTCCCTCCTCACAACCCTACCCAACCCTCCCCTTTCCCTCTGCATTCCTGTCAGAGTTCCCTGTTTCCAGGCTCCTGTCCAGTTTGGTATTTCAGCCCCACGTACACCACACCATGGCTCCATGAAGAGCTGCATCCCTCACCACTACCCACCATGGCCCCATTAGCACCCCCCTCCACACTCCTGCCCAGTAATCTCACCCACCCCTTGCCAGCTACCACCTCAGTCCCATTAGTGTGCCCTACCCTCTCTGCATCCCACTCCAGCCAAGTGACTGTGTTTTGTAGTTATCCTTCTCCTTGCTGTGACAAAGAACCCATCCAAGAAACATATGATGAGGAGAATGTGTTTATTTTGGCTTATGGAATTCAGGGGAGCCTCTATGACTGGTTGAGTAGAGGGTGGACATCACCTCCTGGTCAACATTAGGTGGACAACAGTAGAAGGAGAACATACCAAAAACTGGCAAGGGAGAGCTGGCTTTAACCCCCATAAACCTGCCCCAACAACACAGCTGCTGCAAGGTTCCAATACCCAAACTGCCATTAGCTGGGAATCAAACATTCAGAACACATTGGTTTGTGGAGATACCTGGATATATCATCATAATCCGCCCTTAGTCCCCACAAACTAATAATCATACATGATATAAAACACAATGCATTCAATTCAACTTTTAAAATCTCCACAATCTGTTCTTTTCCACAGAGCCATAGTATAAAATAATAATAATAATAATAATAATAATAATAATAATAATAATAATAATAACAGTACAGAACATTCACACTGCAAAAGATAACACTGAGCACAGCAAAAACAGATTGAACCAATACAAGATTTAAAACAAGCAGAGAAACATCAATCTCTAATTCCAAGTTCAACAATTTTAACCAGTAACAAATCTCCTGGAGTTCCAATTCCACCCCTCCATTTGGCTACTGACAATCCCAGAAAACTCTTTCCTGTGCTGGCAGCTCTCCTTGTCAGCCATCCCAAAGTACTGGCATTCCCTAGGTCTCCAATACAACCCAATCTCATGGTTCATTGGGACTCAACATAGGCTGATGGAAGGAATGGGTTTATTTTGTCTTGACTCAAGGGGAAGCTCCATGATGGCAGGGGAAATGATGGCATGAGCAGAGGGTGGATATCACCTCCTGACCAACATCAGGTGGACAACAGCAATAGAAGAGTGTGACAAACACTGGCAAAGTGAAGCTGGCTAAAACCCCCATAAGCCTGCCCCCAACAACACAGCTCCAACAAGATTCTAATTCCAAAACTTCCATCAGCTGGGGATCAAGCATTCTGAACACATTTGTTTTGGGGGGCCACTTGAAACAAGCCATAATACTGTGCATCACCCCTCACTGATTCGTGATTCAGCCTATGGATGCCCCACCCCACCTTCCACCATGTTCCAAGAGGCACACTTGTTGACTCCCCTGTGTACACACCCCTGTGTACACCCCTACCAGTCCCCATGCTCCCTCTCACCACCATCTACTGCCTTGTTCCTGTGAGCACACACAGGGAGCCCCAACTCTGGGGAGACAGAGGGCCTGGGAGCCTCAATTAGGGCCCCAACAGGCAAAGTATCTGTCTGGGAGCCCCAACAAGGATTCCAGCAGGCAGAACACCTGGGTGCCCCAACTAGAGCCATAGCAGGCAGAATCTCCCCAGAGATCATGGCCCTAGGGCAATATAGGAAAATTCTAATACCTGTCCCACCCACACCCCCACTTACCAAACACCAGGCAGTGTCCCATTTCCCAAGTGATTGCTGCAGGTGGGTAATGTCCTCCACTAGCCCCCTTGAGCCAACTTTATTCCACGCACAAGAAGGGAGATCTCCACCATGAGTGATCACCCCGCTCTCCGCCACAACTAGGGCAAAAACATGCTCTATCCATTCCTGATCCTCTCTCAGCTGGCAGATTCCCACTGGCAGCACCTCCAGGCACCAGCTCCACAGTGCTACACAAATCTCTACCAAGAGCATTCCACCATCTCTTCCACCACTGCCCATTGCAAACCCATTCTCTCCAGCACCAAGTTTCACTGCCGAGAACTTTGCATCCCACGACTCTCCGGTACAAAACCCAAGTAGATAACACATGGCATATTGTCCTTAAGAAAATTAATCTATTACCCCAAAATGGGCAGATCCCAATGCAAAAATATCACACAAGCTGAGCGTTCCCCACCAAGCTTGCCTAGCCCCACCTTGAAGGTCGCTGGTAAGAGTATGGAGAAAATAAGAGAGATGCAATCCCAGTATGAGACCACAGTATGCCCCAGACATAATGGTAGGGAGACTATGATCAGGTTAACTGAAATGGAAACAAAAATCAACTATCTACAATTGCATAAATGAAGAGGCACAGAATTATCCCACAAGTTTCATCACCAGGCTTAACATAATGGAGGAAAATCAGATGGACATTAAAAGAACTGAAGGTAAGCCAGCATTTAGAGGATCTCAAAAATCAGGTGGCTATGTTCAATGAAGACATGATCAAATGTAAGAATAAATACCAGGGAGCATTAAGAAAAAGCATCAAACTGAAACTGGAACTCAACAAAGAGATGGAGACAATGCAGAATAATGGAACAGAAAACAAAAGTCAAATGGAGGAATTAAAACCCTCTCTAAAATCCCTCACTACCAGAGTTAATAATGTGGAGGAAAGAACCTCAGATGTGGCAGACAAGGCAGAAAAATTGATTGAGATACTGAAAATTTTGATAAGTTAAAAAATCATGTGAACAAAATATGAGGGAACTATGTGACATACTTAAGTGGCGAAACATCTGGATCATTGGTATACCAGAGGGGGAAGAAGTCAAGGCCACAGGCATAGAGAACATAATCAAAAAAATTAGTGAAGAAAAATTTCCCACTTTTGCAAAAGAGATCCACATTTGGATACAAGAAGGACATAGAACACCAGACAGGACCTAAGAAGGAACTCTCCAAACCACATTATAGTTAAAAATCTAAACATTGAAAGCAAAGAGAGTGTGCTAAAAGCAGGAAGAGAGAAACAACTATTCACATATAAAAGCAACCCATCAGAGTTACATCAGATATCTCCATGTAAGCCAGAAGTGCTTGGGATAGAGTACTTCAAAGTCTAAAACACTATGGCTTCTAACATAAACTAATGTACCCAGCAAAAGTATCCCTCATAATAGATTGAAACAAAGAGCTGGTTCTTTGAACAAATAAACAAGACTGATAATCCCCCTGGCCAATTTATCAAATGACAAAAACAGAAATTCCCAATCTATAAAATCTGAAATGAAAAGGGAGTGGTCACAACAGACAACAAAGAAATTGGAATAATCATCATACTTCCAAAACCTCTATTCCACAAAATTGGAGAACCTGGAAGAAATAGATGAGTTCCTAGACACCTACCAGCTACTGAAACTGAACCCTGAGCATGTAAAGCTCCTAACTAAACATACTACATCTATCAAGATTGAAAATGTAATCAAAAACCTCCCCAAAAGGTAAAGTCCAGGACCTGATGAATTTTTAGCTGAATTCAACCAAACCATCATCATACAATTGAAACCACTCTTTCTGAAGCTTTTCTGTGTAATTGGAGAATAGGGAATGCTTCCAAATTCCTTCTATAAAGCTACCATCATCCTAATCCCAAAACCAGAGAGAAATACAACAAGAAAGGAAAACTGTAGACTTATATCCCTAATGAACTTATAAGAAAAATATTCCAAACAAAATCCTCTAAAGCCAAATTCAATAACACATAAAAATATTATCCACTTTGATAAATAGGCTTGATCCCAGGGATCCAGGGATGGTTCAACATACAATAATCAATTAATGTAATCTACAACATTAATAAACTTAATCACAAGAACCACGTGGTCATTTCAGTCCATGCAGAAAGCTTTGAAAATTTCAACATTACTTCATGATCAGAATGCTGGGGAGACTGGGCATAGAAGGCTTTTATTGAAATATAATAAAGGCAATACCCAAAACACCTAAAGCCAAAATCATACTCAATGGGGAGAGACTCAAGGAGTTCCCATTAAAATATGGAAGAAGACAGGGGTGTCCACTCTCACCATTGCTCTTCAACATAGTGCTTGAAGTTCTACCCCAAGCAATAATACAAGAGAAAAACATAAATGGGATACAAATCAGAAAGGAAGAAGTTGAACTAGCCCTTTTTGCAGATGACATCATCCTATACATAACAGACCCAATAGACAGTACCATAAAACTCAAAAAGGTGATAAATTCCTTCAGCAATGTGGCAGGATACAAAATTAACATACAAATATCAGTAGCCTTCCTATATGCAAATGACAAGCATAGGGAAAAAGAAATCAATGAGACTGTCCTGTTTTCAATAGCTTCAAGAAAAATTAAATACTTTGGAATAACATTAACCAAAGACTTGTATAATGAAAATATAAAAGCACACAAGAAAGAAATTGAAGATGACATGAGAAGATGGAAATACCTTCCATACTCCTGGATAGGTAGAATTAATACTGAGAAATGACAATTCTTCCTGAAGCAATGTACAGATTCAATGCAATACCAATAAAAAATCCCAGATTCATTTTCTGTAGAGATAGAAAAGATAATCCAAAAATTTACTTGAAATGGCAAAAGGCCTCGAATATCCAAAACTATCCTCTGTAAAAGATACCCCTCTAGAGGTATAATCATACGCAATCTAAAGTTATACTACAAATCCATAGTAACAAAAACAGCATGGTACTGGCATAAAAACAGACAGATAGACCAATGGAACAGAATTGACAACCCTGCTCTTAGTTCAAGTAACTATAGCTACTTCATCTTTGACAAAGGTGCCAACAATGTATGCTGGAGAAAAGACAGTATCTTCAACAAATGGTGCTGGACAAATTGGATAAATACATGTAAAAAAGTGAAACTAGACCCACTCCTCTCAACATGCACAAAAATCAACTCCAAGTGGATTAAAGACCTCAATATATTACCTGAAACTTATAACCTGGGAAAAAAGGGGGAACTCTCTCTGAGATAGGAATAAGGAAAAACTTCCTGCATGTAAACCCAGCAGCCCAGAAAATTCAGCAATCACTCACCCAATGGGATTTCATCAAGCTAAAAAGCTTCTGTAAGACAAACATACCATACACAGAGCCATTAGACCACTATCAGATAGGGAGAAAATCTAGGCCAGCTATACCATTGACATAGGGCTAAAATCTAGAATCTACAAAGAACTAAAAAACTTAAGTAATCAAAAATCAAACACCCCACTCAAAAAATGGGGCAGTGAACTCAACAGGGAATTCACAGAGGAGGAAATACAAAATGGCCAGCTCCCACTTAAGAAAATGTTCAATGTCCTTAATCATCAGGGAAATCAAAACAACAATGAGATTTCATCTTACTCAAGTCAGAATGGCAATCAATAAAAAATCCAACAATAGATGTTGGTGAGGATGTAGGGGAAAAAAGAACCCTCATTCTTGGCTTGTGGGAGTGCAAACTTGTACAACCACTATCAAAAGATGCATATAGAGCTACGAATGGACCCAGCTATCCCTCTATTTGGTATCTACCTTCAAGGCTCCTCACTTCAGCAAAGAGACATCTGCTCAACCATGTTTATAGTGGCTCAATTCACAATAGCTGAGAATTGGAATCAACCCAAATGCCCATCAATGGACAAATGGATATCAAAATTGTGGTACATATACACTATGGAATTCTACTCAGCTGTAAAGGAAAATGACTTAATGAAATTTAAAGAAAAGTGGACAGGCTTGGATCAGATCATACTTATTAAACTCATACAAGAACAGTGAGAAAAATACAGCATATTCTCCCTCATCTGCAGTTCCTAACAAAGTTAAGCTTGGATAGTAACCAAACCTGACAGGTGAATAGAGAGACTGACAAAGGTGATGAAAGGAATTGGGGGGCAGATAATTGGCAGGGTGGGGGAGATATACACTAATCTAAATCCATAATGAATCTATACCATAGAATCCATACTTTTGGACAGTAAGCTCTTAAGGAAGATGGGGGCATCAAAAGGCCCTGAAGAGGTTGGGATGAAGTCTAACCCTAACACAAGTGGCACTGGCCTATAACTCCCTGTCCCAGTAATTAGTTACTTCCCACACTGAGCTGTTAATCAGAGAGACCTAGAGGTCCCTAAAAGAAGACAGACTTAGGCCAAAGCTCTTGATTGCCTACCCCAGGCAAAAGATAAGACCCTATTGGTGAAGATAACACAGGCTTCTGTCACACAACACCAAGAGACCCTTCTGGATCCAGAGTGGAAAGCAACTCCCAGATGGTTAGCCTATAGACTGCTAGGAGGTGCTACATGAGCTACCAGGGGAAACTGTCCATTGATATTCAGAGAAAGCAGGGCACACTGCTATACAACACTGAAAGATGGTGTGAGAATGCAGAGGACACTGCTATATGGCAGAGACCAGCAAGGCAAGAAGTGCTCATCTGTGCAATAGTGGTGCTTAACCTTGGTGGGTAATCAACAGCTTTCTGATTGGCTAAGAGATCCACTCAGTGGCAAGGAGCCCTCAGTTGGAACTGGGACCCAAGGCAAATTCTCATGGAGACCAACAATTTGGACTACAAGGGGAAGCCCCCACTAAGCCTGGGACTACAGAGAGGCTACACCAATTAAATGCTTGCCAAATTAAAGTGTTGTCCCATTTAACTTATACTGATCTCACTCTAGCTGGAGATTCTGTTTATATTTTTCAGAAGACAGTGAGAACTGTGGACAACCCAATTCCACCAAGTCCTGAGATGATGGCTGACACCCAGGCAAGATATGAATGACCCTTATCTCATCACTAAGGGCCCAAATGAAACCTTTCAGGAAGTGGCGAGATGACACAGCAAGTCAGACAACCTATGAAAGAGTAATGGACAAAGGCACCAAGGATGCACAAAACAGTCCAAAGCAGAAACCCAGAGAGCTCAGCAGTAAAGCAGACTTAAAACTCGCCCTCCATGGCTCAGAGAATTTTGTGGCAGAGGCGGCAGATAGATTATAAGGGCAATGGTGGGGGGGAATAACCTGAGGCATTACCCACCTCAAAAAAAGGAAAACTGGCTAATGCTTGTATAATTCATAGCCCTCCATCCCATGGACTGTTCCAGCAATCTCACTGAGGAAAGCTCTCAGTGGATTGGGGGCAGGGAGGAGAGAAATGGGGGTACCAACATAAGAGTTGTTCATCCACTGTTTCTAATTATAAACAATAAATAAATTAAAATATAAATACTACATAGCAAACAACACAGTGAGTAGACACCCTACATAATTTGAGACAATCTCTGGAAACCATACATCTGACAAGGGATTACTGGCCAAATAATATAATGAACTCAGACAACCCAATAATAAGAAAACAATGCAATTTTTAAAATGGGCAAAGGAACTGAATGGGCATTTCTCATAAAAGACATGCAAACGTCTGGTGACTAGGAAAGGTGTTCGTCATCACTAATCATCAAGTGCATGCACACTAAAGTCATTAAAAAGCATGTCATACTTGCTAGAATGGTTATTATGAAAAAGACAAAAATAAGCATTTTTAAGTGTGGAGACAAGGAATCCTTGCATAATGTTGATAGAGAGTATAAAGTGTTATAACCATTATGCAAAACAGTACAAAAGTTCTTCAGCAAATTAAAATACCACATGACCTAACAATCCCACTAAGGAGTACATATCCGAAGAAAATGACAATCATGTACCAAAGAGACAACTACACTCTCATGTTCAGGGCTGCAATATTCACAAAAGCTAGGATATGGAATCATTGATCAATTGATAAAGGAAATGGAAGGGAATATGATACATTTGAAATTGAATAGTGTTCAGTCGTGAAGAAGGTCATTCTGTCATTCACAAAAACATAGATGGAACTAGAGGGCACGTTAAATGAAATAAGCAAAGCTCAGAAAGAGCTACATATGTGGAAAGTATAAAAGTCAAACTCAAGCCCTGCATGGTGGTCCATACCTGTAATCGGGAGGCTGAGGTAGCAAGATTGCCTGTGAGCTTGAGGCATCCCACTATATCTATCTATATGAAAAAACCATATTATATAGCTATATACCATATATATATATATATATATATATGTGTGTGTGTGTGTGTGTGTGTGTGTGTATTGTACTGTTTCATTTGTCAATTAAAGGTAAGCATAGATTACAAAGTGGGAACATCAGATTTAAAACTCAGCTCCACCTTCTAGTAAGTGTATGCAGGCACTTCAGTTCCCTGTACCTTGTTAGCTAGCATATGTCAGGTGCTAATTAAAGCTCTTGAGAAAAAAATGACTTTGTGATGGGTGTAGCAGTAGATTCAGAAGGAAAAGGACCTGAGGACTAAGATTTAATATTCTGAGTTAATGTGTCTCCCCAGACTCCAAGATAAGGGTGAGAGCAACATTTTATCAACTTCCAACAGCCTGTGGACACTTGTCCACTTCTGTAGCCAGAAGAATCAGGATCTCAAGTGCAAGACAGAACGGAGCCAGGGAGTAAGTAATAGAATGCATATGACATTTTGCAGTCTTTTTCCCAGTGCTTCTGCTAGACCTTAAGAAACCCTGCTCTTGACTTACAGCTGCTAGGTTAATCATTTCTTTTCTAACAAATTACTAACTTTGGTGCCCTTATCTCATACTCACTTGAAATACCTCAGTACATTTTCAAAATAAACACAATGAACACACCTATCAGAGATTATTCTTACTAAGATACTTGTGGCATATTGTTGCGGTCAGCTTTCTAGTTGCTGTGCAAAAAGAACCCAAGCAAAGGCAACTTGTGGAGGAATGGGTTTATTTGGCTTACGGACTCAAGGGGAGACTCCATTCTGGCAGGGAAAACGATGGCATGAGCAGAGGGCTGGACATCACCTCTGCCACAGCACTGCAAACAGCGGCAGGAAGGTGTGACAAATACTGGCAAGGGGAAGCTGGCTTATAACCCCCATAAGCCCACCCCCAACAACACAGCTCTAATGAGGTTCTAATTCCCGAATTGCCATCAGCTGAGGATCGATCTATCAGAACACATTCATTTGTTTGTGGGGGACAACTGGATCAAACCATAACAGTCCGCCACTGGCCCCCACAAACTAATAATCATTCAAGATATAAACACAATGCATTCAGCTCAACTCTTAAGTCCCCACAGCTTTCAACTGAGCCATAATACCAAAAATAAACCCATAATGGCACAGAACATTCACAATGCAAAACATGAGGCACAGCAAAAACAGATTGAACAATACAATACAAGATTTAAAACAAACAGGGCACCATCAATCTCTAACTCCAAGCTCAATGATTCTTAACCAATAACACAAGTCTCTTGGAGATTCAATTCCGCCCCTCCAGCTCGGCTACTCACAGTCTGGGAAAACGTCATCCAGTACTGGCAGCTCGCCTTGGCACCCATACATAGTCCTGGAATTCTTTGGGTCTCCATTGCAACCCACAGTTCATCCTCATGGCTCCATCGGGCTCCATGCAGGCAACCTAGCACACCTGCTTCACACGCCGATGGCCATGTTTCAAAAACAAAACTGTGTTGCAAATCCAATGACCCTCTCTTTCTAACCAATCTCCATTCCACAGAACCAGGTGGGCTACCAATTTGTTAATCCAGGGGGATCAAAGCATTCAGGCCCCTTACTTCAAAGAGTCTGCATTCTTCCTGTTGTTCCAATGCAGACCAGCTGGCCCAATCTCAGTGGTTGTCCTCTCTCAAACAATTGCAGGTGAACGGGCAGCAGTTTCGACCTAAAGATCTTTCTTTCTGTGCCATCTCCATCTGCTCATACCAGTCTATCTTTACGTCAAGCAACCCTACACAGGTTTCCAGGATGCAGGCAGACAGAATGCAGCAAGCCTCTCACACACACTGCTTCTGGAATAGTCCTGACCAAGTTCTTTTTCCCC
>PVHP010049224.1:0-12254 GCA_004024765.1 Zapus hudsonius
TAAGCATTCAGAACATACTCATTTGTGGAGGACACCTGGATCAAACCATTACAGTCTGCCCCTGCCCCCCCCAAATAATCATACATGATGCAAGATACAACACATTCAGTTCAACTTCAGAGGTCCCTATAGTTCCCATCATAATGAGTCTGATTAAAACTTTTAAGATTCAGTTTATCTATTTTGTCTCCTTATATATCTTTAAACTTTTTGTTTACATTTGCTGATATCATTACTCACATATTTTACCTTAAAATCTATGTAACCATTCTGTAATAATTATCTTTCTATCAAACATTTAACATCCAGCATTAAATTTTCCCTTCCAGTTTATCTTTCTAATCAACATATCACATTATAACTATCATCCAAACTTTCATTAAAGACATTTTTCATTGTACAGACATATCACTTGTTAGTTCGTCCCTTTATATTATCATATATATTCTCCTGTATTCCATTGAGAGCCTTCCTCTGTGGGGTTATTAATGTATCAGATAGTCTCTGTGAGAAAGGCCAAATCCCAGACTATTCTATACCATAAAGCTTTAACTATAACAACATAATATAACATTAAGTGTCTGTTTCATGTTATTAAGAAGCTTCCTAAAATAACCTTTTACAAATAAATTAAATTTGACTTATAATATCTATCCATAATATACACATAAGATTTATCATGTACTAATGTTGGAACCTTTTTCTTAAACTCTATGAAGCACGTGTTTTAAATATGAAAGCAGGCTACAACATACTTATGAATTCAAGCATCAATCTTTAGGTTGTTTTCTGTTAGCAGTTCCATAAAGCCATAGGGAGATAAAGCAAACTTAAAACAGTTACAACAGATTTCTTATAAGAAGTCCCCATCTGTCTGTAGCAACTTGGGACTCACTCATTTTCATCCTGGGCTCAGCATCCTAATATTTCCCATGTTTGTAGTCTCCCTGGTTCAGCAAAGCAGAGAAGCCAAGTAGGCAGAGTCATCAGGAATGTCTCCAGGGGTGGGCTCTGGGCTTGTGAGCACAGGGGCCTTGACTCCACCAACAGAGGGGGGAGGAGTAGCGAGAACAAAGCAACCACACTGGCACCTGGAGGCACCCCAATAGGAGTGGGATTCAACCCTTTTTGGCCTCTAGTGCCCATCTGGGATCTGTCCCTACTGTCTAACTTTCTTGATCAATTCCCAGCCCCTGGGAAGCACAGGAAAATAGCGTAAACCCCACCGTGAAAGCTGCATTGCAACCTGTTTCCTCTTCTCAGGTCCCATTGCCAGTTTGAACAGGGCAAAGGAGACAAAACAAACTTCTGGCATTATCATAGAGGCAGAAGTGTTTTCATAAAAGACCCTCCTCAGATCTGGCCCAAGTATTTTATCTATATTAAGTGTAGAGGCCTTCACAAACTTTAACCTTGATATCTTTTTAACCCTTTTTTTTTCTAATGACAGGCTTTGGAGTGATAGAATTCCAGATTGCTTAACCATTACTGTCTTTCCCTTCTCTTCTGTGGTCTTGGGCTTAGCCCCCCCCCTTTTTCAGGCAGGTATGTGGGGTGAGAGACCTCTGGCCTTGAAGCTTTTGTTCTGACTCCAGTTAAGCTGTTTTTTTATGGTCAGAGAGATATATGAATTTTCTCTGGGCTCTAAGACCCTAACTTCCCTATTTTATAACCTTTTATTTTCTATAAGAGTCTTTGTGTGAGACTGATAAAAGAGAGAGCTCCTATTAAAGGGAGGGAATCACAAGATGGGTGACTGCATGTACCCTGCTAGCAGAAGCAAAGAAAGGGAATGAAACCCTTTGAAATTCTCATTTTCCATGTACGGTATTATTAATACCATGTCTTCTTGAATATTCCTTTTTAGAGTTAGTTATCATACAACCTAAAACAGTGGGCTTGCTGACAGACCCACCCATAATGATAAAGATATAACTTCCATAAAGACAGAAACTTCCTGCACAGAAAAGAATATATTCTCCAGCCTCAGAGCTGGAGGCCAAACACATACATATTGCTACATGCAGGTTTTCATTTAGACTCTCAGGTGGCCATTTCCCTGAGGTGACTTAAATGATCATAGACCCCGGCCAGCTGGGGATGAAACCAGGGGTGGGGAAAAGAAACAGTCCCGGGACAAAAGACAGCAAACGGGTAAACTCAGAGAGCAGGGTTTACAGGTACAGTTAATATAATTTCAAAAGGAACTACCATCTATAGACTAGCTGAAGAGCAATCTAGCCCTTCTGTCCTCAGTACAGACACAAAGACAAAGCAAGACAGCAGAGACAGGACAAGACCCTAAGAATCACAAGAACACAATCATTAAACAGGTTCTTATTTAATTTTCATTAAAACTTGGTGGAAATATTTTCCATTAAAACCTGGCCTAGCTAGTAGCATCCTGGTGACCGGAATCACTTTGGTCTGGTAGGGGGACTGCAACCTTGGAACGTCAAGGGCAGTTATCTACCTTATCCAGTTTACTCCGAGGATCCTACCTGGCTCTGATGGCCGCTTCAGACTCCCGTCTCTCTCTGCTGATCAGTGACTCCAGTCCAAGGCTCTGCAGTCCTCTGTCTGGCCCCTGGGAAAGGAGACCCTGGAATCACATCAGGGGTGCACACTTCTCTGTTTCCAGGGACCTCAGCAGGCTGCAGGGCCAGGGAGTGGTGACCCGTCTTACCCAACAAACAAGGAATAGCTGTCTAGTCTCGCTGGGTCCTCCAAAATGTTGTAGACAAAGCTGTTTCAGCAAGAGGAGAGTGGAGTTTCATTTATTATTATTATTACTAATTTAGGAATTTACACCTGTGGGCCAAGCATAGATGAAGCATTAGCTCCTGAGCCCCAGTTACAAAGGGGTTTTATAGTAGGGTACAGAGATGTGTATGTGACATCACACATGTAAATTAACAAATCAGGTAGAACACAAGAGAGCTCAAAGCTTAAAATGGAGAAATGTAGATAATCCTGTGTTCTCACCTCCTCCCCTAACTTCCTTCTAGATCAAAGCTTGTAGAATTTACAGCCCAAATGGCAGGGCCAGTTAACAAAAGCAAGTAAAGTTTTCACAAGTTGCATTTGGTTTACAATGGTTTCTGGAAGTACAGACAACCCCCATGGACGTAGACAAAGGAGTGACAGCAAGCATCGTCAGTCCTCTTTTATCTCATCCTAAGCTTGTGTTCACAGACCTCAAACAGGTGCTGTCTCTGTCTCCATGTAATCTTCCAAATTTGAGTAATATTCCTTCAGTAGTGTTTTTAGCAAAATCCTTATCTTCCATTACACTATGAATCAATAAATATCAAATGTGACAGCTTTCCTTTTATAGCCCTGTCTATTGAGAATGGTAATGCCTACCCGTGGTGCATCAATCACCTCTAAATGACACCTGTTAGCTCTGGGGATGGCATCTGGTCTCACCCAAGCTGAGTATGAGGCTGGCTCTCTGTCAGCTGTGGGATGGCTGGGTCATGGATCTGCTGTTTAGATCAGCTGTGCTGGGGGCGCTGGGGGCTGCAGCTGCTGGTCCTTGACAGAAAGGACGAGCTCCTGAAATGGCTGCAAAGCTGCTCCCTGGCAGGTTCCAGCTGCTTCCTTTAGGTTTCTAGACTTTGCAAGGTCAGGGTGAGTGGAAATTTTCTCTCTGTGGCTCTGTTCCCACTGGCTGAGGCAAGTTCCTCATATGTAGTTTGTAATCACTCATTTGCTTAATGTCGCAGTCAGCAACACGCCACTGGGATGAATCTCCAAACCAGGCACAGTTTATGGGAGGAAAGGATTTATTTGTAGCTGTAGATACAGGGGAAGTTCCAGAATGCAAAAGAGGCTGCTCCCCTTTCACAGGTCCAAGCAGAGAGGAAAAACCCACCACCTACACCACACACACACTAGCAAACAGGCAAGAGGGCAGGAGAGAATTCTTTCACCTTTATATAGACCTAGGGTGTGGTCTTGCAACCCTATCCCAGACATAACGGCTTCCTGAGTCACTGGAATTTCCTTCCTGCACTGCCCACACAGGAAAGGATGTTTATTTCTAGGTCCTTTGAGCTTCCTGACATCTTGCCCCCTACTGAGAGGCTGCCTTCCTGTGACCATCCTCAGAGACCCACCCAAGATTACTTGAAAGGTCAAGTTGACATCAAAACTTAACCATCACACTTAATCATATGACAAGACAATCTTTCCTCATCAATAAATATTGATTCTCATGATGGGATCACCTGTGGGGTGTTCCATTCTGTGGGCGTCCATAGTGCTTCTCTGTGAGATGGGGCCATTTTAAAACTCTTATCTGTTTGCAGTACCGGAAATGGAACCTGGGGCCTCACACCTGTAGGCTAGCTCTCACCACTGAGACACACTGCAGCCCCTCCTCTTGTTCAGGAACAGGGCTGTTGGTGTGAATGTCTGGCTTGTTTTCAAAGCCCACAAGGCTTCTCAAGCAGGCCTTTAGTGCTTCAGGAGATCCTCTAGCCAGGAAGGACATGTTCTTGTGGGGGGTTGTTTCTTTTCTGTGAGGCAGAGTCTCACTATGTAGTGCAGATAGATGGCCTTGAACTCACAACCCTCCTGCCTCAGCTTCCTGAGGGCTGGGTGACAGGCCCTTGGTGTGTTCTGAAGAGAAATAAGCTCCCTGGGGCGTTTATAGGGCTCATCTCCAGGAACTGGCCTGGGAGGTGATTTTTAATTTTCTTTGTTAAATATTAAAATTTGCTATACTGAGTGTGCATTGCTTTTTAAATTAATTTTCTCACAAGGTTATTAACTTATTATAAAAAATCCGACACACACATATCAATTAAAACAAATGAAAGAACCCAAACAGGAGACAGAAGCGTGTGAAGGAGGAAAAGAAGGTTCGCCAGCTCAGTAGACAGATGACACTGAGGTCATTGTGAATGGATGGCTTCCAGGGGCTGTTCAGGCAAACAAAAATAAGTGCCATTCACACTGAAAGAACCACAGCCGGGCATGGTAGCACTTGCCTTTAGTTCCAGCACTGGGGAGACAGAGGTAGGAGGATCACCATGAGTTCGAGGCCAGCCTGAGACTACAGAGTGAATTCCAGGTCAGCCTGGGCTAGAGACCCTACCTTGGAAAACAAACAAACAAAAACCCAAAAACAAAAACAAAACACTAGACAACAGGACACCCAGACAAGGACAAGTGATTTTAGAAAAAGAGACTCAAATCAATTCAGCGCAGAACAGGTAGCCTTTGGCCAATTTTCAATTGGTTTGTTCATTTTATGATAAAATCGAGTTTTGAGATTGTTTAAAAATATTTAGTTACAGGGCTTCCGGTTCAAGATGGCTGACTAGCAGACAGGCCACGTCCCTCGGGAAACAAGGATCAGGGTTTTCAGCAGGAATCCAGGTCGTGGACACAAGCTGCAGTCACACTCCGAGCTCCAGATACCTCCCAGCACAGGATTCTCACCACTGGAAGCCTCCATTGAGGACCAGCGCTCGCCAGAGGCAGTGAGTTGTCACGAACCGGCAAGCCCGGCCAGAGCAGCCTCAGTCTGCCGGCCGACAGAGGCTTTTCCTTGGCCTCTGCCGGCTTCCCTCGGGTTCCCTCCCTCTGCATGTTCCGCGCGTCTATCCCGTCCCTCCTGGGCTCTTGAGTGTCTCTCATTTTCAACTTTTTTTTCCTTTTTTTCTCTTTTTTCTTCTTTTCTTTTTCTCTTGCTCCTACATAACCCCTCCCCCCATCCTCCTGGTCTCCAGCGTCTGTCCCGCCCCTCCAGGTCCTTGCTAATCCATTTCCCTGCTTAATTTTTTGTTTTTTTTTTTTTTTTTTTTTTTTTTTTTTTTTTTTTTTGTCTTTGTTTTTGGCCTGCTGACCGGGACCTGGGCTCATACGTGCCCCCCCCCAGGCCTCCAGGTCTCCAGCCCGTCTGCCCAGCCCCTCCAGGCCCTTGCTAATCCATTTCCTTGCTTACTTTTTTTATTTGTTTGGTTTGTTTGTTTTGATCTGGGCTCCTACAGAACCCCTCCCCCTGGCCTCCACATCTCCAGCACATCTGCCCAGCCCCTCCCTTCAGGTTTTTGCCAGTCTTTTTTCTTGTTTACTCCTTTATTTTATTTTATTTTATTTCCTCTTTTTTCTCTTCCCTTTTCTTTTTCTTCCCTCCTCTGTGGTACTTTCTGCCCACCGAACCCTGAGGCTTTCTTGAGACCTTACCCCTGTGGTTTTCCCCGCCTGTCTACCCCTCCCCAGTTTCCCCAACCCCGGCTCCCCACGGTACCCCAGCCCACTGATTCTGTGTAATCCCCAAGCGCTGGTCCCTGAGGTATCCTCAAGCTCCGGGTCCTGCAGTTTCCCCACGTGCCCGCCAGCTCCTGTGGTTTGCCTGCAACCTGGTCCTCACGGTTTCCCCATGTGATAAATATTCCCTGGGCGGCAGTGACAGGCAGCTGACACCCTACCTCATCGTACCTTACCCCTAAGGGGCCCCACACCCCCTATCAGGCTACATAGGACCTGGCACCCCACCCTCTGCCTACTTAGTCCCCACACCCTCCTCTACAGGGTACCCCCAGTATCACCATCAAAGTCCAGCCAGTGATTGGAGGGCTCACACACTCACAGATCAAATAAGTGAGTGCCCAACCCTACCTGTGGAGTCCAGTGTACTCCCAGAACACACTAGCAAAGTGAAATCAGATCAAAGGCATCCCACCAATCACCTCAACTGGAATCGAAATTGGCAGACCTCAACGCAAGAATATATCACCAGCTGAGGAAACCATGCCAAATGGCAACAATGATGCCACTAAAGAGAGTGAGTAGAGGCAGGCCCAGGAAGACAAGACAATAAACCCTGCTCAAAAATATTTAGTTACAGAGAGAATGGGTACACCAGCAACTGTGAACAAACTCCAGATGCATGAACCACTTTATGCATCTGGCTTTACGTGGACACTGGGGAATCGAACCCAGACCATCAGCCTTTGCAGGCAAGTGCCTTTAATAACTGGACCATCACTCCAGCCCTGAGAATTTTTTAAAATCAATTTGTTCTGAAAACTAGTCTTTCTCAAGTTATGCGCTCTGCTAATATTTTTCTCTTTTATTTTATTCTCCTTTATTTCATTTTCTTAATCATGCCTTTGAGAGTGGGAGGTCTAAATTTTGATGAATCCCAACATTGTTTACGTTTTCTCTTACAATGTGTGTTCTGCATGACAAATCTTTGCCATATTCAAGTCACAAAGATTTCTTTGGGGCTGGAGAGATGGCTCAGTGGTTAAGGTGGTTGCTTGTAAAGCCTAACAACCTGGGCGTGATTCCCCAAGACCCACATAAAGCCAGATGCTCAAAGTGGCTCATGCATCTGGAGCTCTTCTGGATGCCCTGACCCACCAGTTCTGTACTGTCTTTCTGTCTCTGTCTCTGTCTCTGTCTCTCTGTCTCTCTCTCTCTGCTTGCAAATAATATTTTTTAAGAAAAAGATTTTTTATGTCACCTTCTAGAAGTTTCTTTGTTTTAGGTTTTGCCTTCAGTCTGTGACCCAGTTCAAACCAATTTTGTAAGGAGAGATAGGTGTGATCTGGGAGTCTTTATTTTATTTTATTTTTTTACTTTTTGCAAATGGATGACCCATTGTTAGTTCATGGTTTATAAAAACGTGGTCCCTTCTCTATTGAATCTCCTTTGTACCTGGATTGAAAATCAACTAACTGACTATAAGTGAGGGGTCTATTTCTAAACTCCATTCTCCCCCAACTAATCTGTGTTAGTCTCTGATCACAGTTGCAGTAGTCAGGTTTTTGGTCACTGACTAGACCAGCAGAGGGCGCTGCAGGCTGCTGGCTGAAGCTGGACCAACAAAATGTGTTCCTGTTAGAGAATGTTAAGTTTTTGCCCTCTAGAAGCTTCTGATGAGGAACAGTTCTGCTCTGTTCTGTTTTCCAGCAGTTCAGGCTTATGTGTTTGAGGGTTTTTTTTAAAAAAAATCTGGATTGATGTCTGCTGGCCTTGAGCTTGCAGCAATCCCCCTGCCTCCACTTCCTGTAAGGAATGATTATAGATCTTTGCCACCGTACCAGGTTAAAAACTTCTTGAGTTTTTTATTTTATTTTATTTTATTTTATTTTGCATTTTGTCATAGATAGTAAGAAGAGCCAGATGACACTTTCTGACCTGGCTGTCACTGAGTTCATTGGGGACATTTCTTTCTCATGTAACTGTGGTGACCCAGCATTCTGCCACTGTAGAACAAAGACCCTCCTCCTTCCTCCAATGGACAACATTGTCCTCAGGTCTGGGCTGATGTCCTCCTCAAAGCTTTATAGATGGATGAGAACCTCCAGGTCTCTAACAGGGACTAAGTTCTGGCTACTGTCTTTTGTACATTAAAACTCATTGGCTTTGGAACAGTGGGCGCTGCAGGCTGCTGGCCTCGGGCTGGACCAGCAGAGGGCGCTATAGATTGCGATAGACATTGCTAACTGCTGGTGTGTGCGGATCCCAGCCAGCAGGTGGCACTGCAGACTGCAGTCTCTCTGGCTCCTGGAGACTCAAGCCAGCCAGAGGTGTATCCAACTCACAAAGAAGGAAACATCCGTCCAGGAGCCCCATCTCTGGATAAGAGAATGAGAAAGTTCTAGAACATCCAAGGAAAGACTTGTGGCCACGTTGAAAACTGTCATAACAGTCTAAGGAAATCCTTTATGAAAAAATAATATTCTGCCTAATTAAAAAGAAAAAACCAAACTCTCATGTCTCCTCTTTACTGCACACATTTCCTCATTTTATTTTGCTGGAAGCTTCTCTGGGGACATTAGGGATCAGATGTCCTGGAGGTGACTCACTGGCTGACAGATTCTGGGGAGTTTCGCAAGCCAGTTGTAAACACATCAATAACTTTAAATTATATAATCTCACATGTAGGCAGATTCAATTAAAAGGAGACAATAAATAACACACACACAATTCTCCTTTGAAAAAAAACTACTGTTTGTTTTTTGAGGTAGGGTCTCACTGTAGCCCAGACTGACCTGGAACTCTGTAGTCCCAGGCTGGCCTTGATCTCACAGCGATCCCCCTACCTGTGCCTCCCAAGTGCTGGGATTAAAGGCATGTGCCAACATATCTGGTTTAAAATAACTTTTTTTTTTGGGGGGGGGGGAATCTAGGTAGGGTCTTGCTGTAGCCCAGGCTGACATGGAATCCACTATGTAGTCTCAGGGTGGCTTTGAACTCGATCCTCCCTCTGCCTCCCGAGTGCTGGGATTAAAGGTGTGAACCACCAAGTTTAGCTTAAAGAAAAACTTCCTTGACAACTGTCATACGTGGAGACAATATACCTTCCACCACCTTCCCTTTTCTCCTCCACGGAATCCCTTCTTCTTTCCAACCAGCCTCTCCTCTATTCTGAGGTCATCATTTTCCCCTCCTGTTCTTCAGGTCTTGTGACCTCATGAGTGCCAAGGCCACTGTGTGTCTGGAAGACAGTATTACAAAGCACTCCTCCCCTTCCCTTGGCTCACATTCTATCCACCACCTCTTCTACAATGGTCCCTGAGCCTCGGAGGGTGTGGCAGAGATGTCTCACTTAGAGCTGAACACTCCACTGTCACTTCTCTGCACTTTGGTGAATTTTCAGTATCCCCAGTGGTCACTACCATCTGAAAAGAGAAGCTTGTCTAACCACACATGAGGGGGAGCATTAATCTACGGGCATAAACCTAAGTGTGTAGAGGGCAGTATGGTTGGCATAATATATGTATTTAGCCAGACAACAGCAGGCATTATACTCTCCTAGGGCTCATGACCTCCCCAACCATAGGCTTGGACTGGTCTTCAGTACAGGCATGCTTTCCCTCCCATGGAGTGGGCCTCCAGTCTAATTAAAGAGCAGTTGGCTTCCCCACAATAGACGAGCCACTATTGCCCCAGTTGGTACATTTGGCCTGGATGGCCAGCCGTAAAATCACATCCCCCCCGCCCGAAGTTTAGTTATGTAGCCCAGGCCGACTTGGAACTTAAGATCCGCTCACCTCAGCCTCCTAGGTGCTGAGGTTACAGGCATGTGTCAGCATGCCCAGCAGAACCCACAACTTCTAACCGTTTTATAGACCTTTCCCTGAATCCATACTCCTGTTTTTAGTGTGTGTGTGCGTGTGTGTTTTCACTCTGTGGCACAGGCTGGCCTTGAACTCCCAGCGATTGATCTTAGCCTCCCAAGGGCTGGTTCACTTCATGCTCTGGGAGCAAGTGAAGTCTGCCCTAACTGTGTGGCTGACATTCCATTGCCTAGTCTCCCTCTGCATCTCTTCCTTGCTCACACCCGGTGGCTGCTTGGTGACTGGCATCTGTCCCCGGTGGGGTCTTTACACCATGGGAATCAGCACGGGGCTTCCAACATGCTTGTTGAGCTGATTCTCATTGGAGATGGAAAAAAAGTGCCAAGCATGCAGATTAACCCCAAAGTGTGTGACGCCACACCATCTTCATGGTGAATAATATTAAAAATCGGGGGAAAATCTTCCAGTATTCCTGAAACACTTACCTAGTTCAGCAGGAAGTCATTGAGCAGGTCTGGTTCGCTTGGCTCATGATCTGAATGGGAAAACCAGCATGGCGGGGCTCAGGTGCCACTCCAACTGCCTGATCGTGGTGACTGGAGAGCCGGCATGGTAACACAAACTTGGTGGGATGGTTAGATTTTGTTGTCAACTTGATCTTTTTTAATTATCTTGGGTAGGTCTCTCAGGATGTTTACAGGAAGGCAGCCTCTCAGTAGGGGGGAGGATGTAAGGAGACTCAGAGGAGCTAGAAATTAACATCCCTTCTGGTGTGGGCAGTGCAGGAAGGAAATTCCAGAGACTCAGGAACCCATTAAGTCTGGGGAAGGGTTGTAAGACCCCACCCTAAGGCTATATAAAGGGGAAGAGATTCTCTCCTTCGCTCTCCTGCCTGTTCCCTGTTCTGTGTGTGTGTGGTGTTGGTGATGGGTTTTTCTCTCTGCTCGGACCTGTGAAAGAGGGCCAGCCTCTTTCGCTATTACGGAACTTCCCCTCTATCTGTAGTTTCAATAAATACTTTCCTCCCCCAAATTGTGCCTGGTTTGGAGATTCATCCCAGTGGCATGTGGCTGACTATGACACTTGGCACAAGGACATCACAGAACCAAGGTGCCCCTCACTGTACAAACCAGATGCCCGTGGTCTTCTCCGGCTGAGGTATCTTGCAGGAAGGCTGTGGTGGCTTGCCGTTCCCCAAAGAGGAGGTCACAAGTGAGCCTGTCACCTCCTGTTGTCTCCCGACAAGCTCACCGTAGTAACTCTCTTATTCCTGGGTCTGGCTTTGGCTGTGAGGAGTGTTCCTAGTGATCTGCTCTGGAGCTGCTGTTGGTTCGAATCCCGCCGCCATTGCATAGTGGTCGTGTGACATTGAGTTGATGGACTGTTCTGTGCTCAATATTATAATCCATGGTGATGTAGGAAAAATAGTTCCTTCCTCACAGGCCTGAGATGTATGTGCAGATGAAGGTACTGGGAGTTTAAGAGACTTCAGGAAAGAAGGAGCAAGGCAGGACCTTTCCCCTCACACACTGCTGGCCCTCCCATGTCCCCACACTTCATCTCTCATTGTGTTCCTGAAGGTTCCCTCTGTCACACAGAACACACCAGTTTTGCCTTCAGAAGTGCACCTGATGCCCAACTCGAGACCAAACCAGCCCAAGAGCCATGGTGTGGTAGTTTGATTAAATGCCCCCCAATAGATACAAAAGTGTGTAAAAGATGTGTCTCCAGCCTCCTGGCTGGAGGAGGTGTCACCTTGGCCTGGCCTCTTAGAGTCTAGCTCTGAGGTGGATGTGAAATTCCAGCTATACAGATGCAAAGGGCAGTCTGAGCTCAGGCCTGATTTCCTGCTGTTTTACTAGTAGAGTTGGAGTGTGCTTGCTTGTTTTGGAGGTGCTGGTGCTGAGTCAGTCTCTCTCTCTCTGTCTGTCTGTCTCTCTCTCTGTTTGTGTCTCTCTCTCTCTCTCTCTCTCTCTCTCTCTCTCTCTCTCTCTCTCTCTCTCTCTCTCTCCTTGGATCTGTGAAAGGGGGACCAGCCTCTTTTGCCATTCTCAAACTTCCCCTGGATCTGTTATTTCAATGCATACTTTCCTCCCAAAACTGTGTCTGGTTTGGAGATTCATCCCAGCAGCGTGTGACTGACTACGACACACGGCATGAGCCACAGCTCTGCAGACAGCAGCAGGAAGGTCTGCCAAGCACTGGCAA
>PVHP010049225.1:0-12301 GCA_004024765.1 Zapus hudsonius
TAAAATTTTGTGCACCTGTGTTCAGTGCATATGTATGATTGTAATATCCTCTTCTTTAATTGTTCCTTAATGAGACCTCTTTATCTCTTTTGATTAATTTTGAAGTCTATTTTGTCAGATATTAGTATAGCCACCCCTGCTTTTTTGACATTTGCATTTGCTTCAAAAATCATTTTCCATCCTTTCACCATGAGGTAGTGCTTATCCTTAATGGTAAAGTTTCTTGTAAACAAATGGATAGGACCATTTTTTCTGATCCAACCTGTTGACTTTTGATTGGGGAATTGAGTCCATTAATGTTTAGAGCTATAACTGTGTGGTTCGAGTTATTCCCTGACATGTTGATGCTGTGAAGTTAGATGCTTTCTTAAGCTTTGTATATTTTCATGTCTGTTCTAGATTTGGTGATTGCTTTTTCCCTCTTGTAGGCTCTCTTCTGTGTGGAGTATTGCCTGTGGTATTCTCCATAGGGCTGGCTTTGTGCTCATATAATCATAGAACTGGCTTTTATAACAAAAAGTTTTCCTTTCACAGCCAAGGGATACTTTTGCTAGGTATAGTCGTTTGGGTTGGCAGCCACAGTCCTTTACGCTTTGGAGTCCCCCATTCTGAGCCCTTCTAGCTTTTATGAGAATTTCTGTAGAACAATTGGAGGTAATTCTGATGGGCTTATCATGGTATGTAATGAGCTTGTTTCTTCTTACCATTTTTAATGCTCTCTGTTTTCAGTGTTTAGAGTTTTAACTATGATGTGCTGTGGAGAGTTTCTTTTTTTATCCTATTTGGTGTACTGTGTATCTCTTGTATCTGGATAGGTCCCTCTTTGTGAGAATAGAAAAACTTTCTTCAATAATTTTGTTGAAGATGTTCTCTATGCCTTTGGCCTGTATTTCTTCCCCTTCTTGTTTACCCATAATCCGGATATTTGGTCTTTTTAAGGTATCCCACAATTCTCTCATATTCTTTTCACACTTTTTTTAACTAATCATAATTTTTGAACTCCCAGTCAAGTCCCTCTGTCCTTGTCTTCGAGTTCTAAAATGCTCTCCTCCACGTGATTTATCATGTTGGTGAGGTTTTCTAGGGAGCCTTTTTAAAGGGTTATTTTTTTATCTCCCATGTGTTTTTCTCCATTTACTGATTTCCATGACAACCTTGTTTGACTTTCCTGTTGTTTTTTGAATTTCATTCCTTAATTTGATCATGTCCTCATTAACATCATTTCACTGACTGTTGAGTTCATTTATTTGACTTTCCTTCAATTTATTTATTGATTAAAATCCATTTAATTCTCTTCAATTTTATTGAAGCAACTACTGAGAATTTTTGTTGAATCTCTTCCATTTCATTCATGAGTATCTTAAATTTTTGTTGCTTCTCTTCCATTTTAGGTTAGGTGCATCCATTTATTAATGGTCTCATTAAGTGTGTTGAATATGCTCATCATGCTTTCATTTTGGGATTCTATGTCTGGAGTATTCTCTATGTTTTCATTGGAGGCTTTGGTTATGAGAATAGTAGGGATCTTTTACATTGGGGTTTGGCATCAACCTCTTGTTTCACTAAAAGCAGTACTTGTGCCCATGTTGCATAGCCTGGTCAACTTTGATTAAGGGACAGTGGGAAGCTTGTCTACCTACTAGATTTGGCAGGGCACACTAGAGTCAGAGCAAGATCCTCTTTGCATGTCTGGCCTCCAGGTTGGCCAGGGTGTGGCCCTATCCTGCCTGGCCTACTCACTATCCAATCAGAACTCTGTTCTCCCAGTGTTATTCACTGCCTGGAGACTTTGGAATGTGATCAGCAGTAGGACCCTGTAAGGCCCAAGGCTGGTGCCATAGGACAGACAGGAAGGCTTTTCTGTGCAGAGCTAATGTGGCTGTTCCCAGCTTGCAGTATTTGCTGGACCTGAAGGGGAAGACACTCTCTTGGGTTTGACTGTGCAGCTTTGCTCACTAGCTAGTCTGGTGTGCAATCAGCCCCAAGACCTATGGGCAACAGGTTAGGTGCCACAAGCCTGTACAAATTTACAAACCGGTGTTCCACTTTAGTGTGTTCCTAGGTTGCAGATGTTGGACCTGGACCTTGCAGGGGAGGAAGCTTATCTGGGTTTCAATGCTCTGCCCACATCACTTCCCAACTCCCTGTTTTTCATCCCCATGGTTGAAAAATACCCTATCCTTTGCAGTTTGCCCCACCTGGGTCACTTCCCCACTCCCTCTTTGTCCTTTCACTAGCTGGTGACAACTAGCTCTTTCACAGTTTGGAAGCTTGCCATACTAGTGTTACTTTCCACTTCGTCTTTTTCTCCCAACTAGCACTGCCGATTACCCACTTCCTTGCAGATTGCTCATGCTTCTTCAAGCAGGATTGCCCCACTCAGGTATGCTAGCTGGCTGTTTCCCATCTACCACTGCTGCTGAGGTTTGAAGGGCTGGAGCAGACCCAGTCAGTCTGAGTGGTTTCCAGAAACTTTGCTACCTCCTGGGTTTTTTTGCTGGATTCTCTCCTGGGTTATAAATTATTAACAGATCTTGATTTTTTTGAGAGAAGTGTATTACATAAAATCTTGCCTCTTTATTCCCAAGATTTGCCATCTATTCCTCCATCCTAACTGGACACTTCCAGAACTATTATATGGTTCCTTTCACCCTTCAATACTCAGAGGCCTCAAATTGCACCCTTATCCTTTCACCAGCTAGTCAGTTGTAAAGCCTGTGGAGATTAATTTTCTGTCTCATAGGGACAAGCGGGTCTCCTGAGTAAAAGAACAAGGGCTTTTTTACTGCACTTGACACATTGCTGCCCATAATGACCTGGGGGAAATCTTTTTGCCCAATCTCTAGGCAATCAGAAACTTGAGGACACCAACATCATCAGGGCAAGTGCAGACACAGAAATATTTTGACTATTGGCATCAAGTTTAATTTGTAGGAAAGCACAATATAGGGCTTTCCCAAAGGCACTATGAGGCACAGAAGTAGACCCCCTACGCCAGCATTCCTAGGGATATGTGTGAAAGGTAAATAATCCTGAGGGCAACATGAGACACTTTCAACAGACAGAGAACCCCAAGTTCCAGTACTTCAAGGAGGAAGAGAAATAGGAAGAGGAAGAAGGATTAAGCAGGTGGCCTGGTTGTTGATAAAACGGTTTTCTTCATCTGGGCAATCTTAAAGTCAGACATTTATAGCTTGAGGTGAAGGGCCCATCCATTTCTCTCCTGGATGAAGAAAACCACAGATGTAATTATAATGGTCTCATGTGTGCTGGCAGCACGAAAAAAAAAAAAAAAAAACACTGACCCCAGGACTTTCCTGGTAGATACATAGTTGATTTCAATGTCTAGAAAGCTCCCATTTTTCCTATGGAAAATATCCTTTCCCCCACACCAACCTTGGAAAGCATTGCCCTTATAAGGTCTCCTTTCTGGAAGTGTCAAAAATATATTTGCTCTGAACCTTTCCTTCAAGCCAACTGATATAATAGGGCTGAGGCTGGGGTCAAAGGTTAGAGTGAGAACTTGGAACTTACCCAGCAGGAATGCCAATAACTCCAAACGGTCAGAGCCGAATAACATGTGGGCTTTGCCATCTATATGGGCCACAGTGACAGGCAACCCAAAGGCCTGGAGAAAGCAGAGTGTAGGGAGGAAGGTGAGAGACAGGGGCTCATTAGGGTGGAGTGTTTCCAGGTAACACAGAAGCAAAGCAAGCCAAGAGATGCTTGTCCAGAGGCTCTTCAGCCCCAGCATGTTCCTGCTTCTGTGGCACAAGGGCCATTTTGTTTGTTTTCTTGATCATCATCGACCTCCTTCTCCACCTAGACTGGGCTCATGGAGAGGATGTGGAGCAGATGGGGGCTTTCTGGGAGGACAGGACTCATGACGGGGAAGCAGCTCTGTTTGTTTTTTTTTCTTTGACAGAAACATGAAGACCCATGGTGATTGCCACTAAGCCTTCAGGCCAGGGCTCTGGAACACACATACAGTGCTCACCCCATATTTGCAGGCGGCCTCAGTGGTCTCTTTGAGCTGGTTCTTCACCTGGTCAGTGGAGATCTTCTCCAGAAGGCCTCGTGCTTGCTCTGCAGCCAAACCTGCCTTTTCTGCAGCCTAGGGAGATGTCAGGGGACACAGCCATGTCTGTTTTGTTGGGTGGGACATCAAGAGAAAACTGGCTTTTCTTTTCTCTGCAACTGTTTTCCTGGCAAGTTCTTTGTCCACTTATAAGCTGAGGCTATCTCTGTCAAGGCTAACTCTCTTCTTTACCCAAAGTCTTGAGCTGAATGCCAAGAGCAGGGGGGGGGGGACATGGAGTCATTCATAAAGAGAATGCCAGAGGTCTGGGGTCCATGTTCCATGGAGTTTACTGAAGTTTTTGGAATTGGCTTATGAGGTTTCTGGGCGTGATGGTTGTTAAAAAATTGGAATTATGGGCTGGAAAGATGGCTCCTTTGGTTAAGATGCTTGCTTGCAAAGCGCAAGGGCCCTAGTTCCATTCTTTGGTACCCAGGTAAAACCAAATGCATAAAGTGGCACATGCATCTAGAGTTCCTTTACAGCACCAAGAATCCCCAGAAAGCCCATTCTCATTCTCTCTATATATCTTTTTCCCTCTCTTTCTCTCTGTGCTTGCAGACAAATATTTTTAAAAATTGTAATTAGATGTTCTTCAATCTCTTGAGGAGCTCCCAATGTGAAATGACATCACACAGAACCATCAACCCATCTGGGGTGACACTGGGTGCTCTAGGTGATGTTAGAACACTGCCCGGGTTGAGTAGCTACAGTGTGACCTCCTGAGTCACTGTCTTTCACAGGCTCAAGCTGTGTTTCACTCCAAATAGTCAACAATAAGAGAACAGATGAGTAACAGAAATAAGGCACTGGAAGAAATGCTGTGTTGGAACAAAGAACTACACTCCCAAAAAGTTGAAAGTGGCTTGTTAAAAAGATCAATAAAATATTAAGTAAAAATCAAACTAGGAACTTCTGGGTTAAGATAGTCATGTGGTAGCCATACCATAGCTGTCAGTGAGAAGAAAAAGGCAGAAAAACAGGGAAACACACCTTTCTTCTGAAAACCAAAGGGGTGTGTGATAAATTCAACATCAGCAGAAAACTAGGAAAGAGTCAGAACATTCACATAAATAGCCAGAAGCTCTTTCAGTAGTGCCAGTCCCACCGACACAGTTACACAGTGGTTCATGGCTCCAGCCATGCCTCAAAAATCAACAGTAGCTTTCTTTTTTTTTTTTTTTTTTTTTTTTTTTTTTTTTTTTTTTTTTGTTTTTGGGCCTATTAGCATAGCTTTAACTGCAGATCCAGGGGGAATCAACTGTGAATGGGAAAATGGAAAATATTTACTCCACCTCCAGCTGTAACAAGAACTCACCTCACTAGAGGCAGAAACAGACCCAGGGTTCTGCAGCAAAGATCCCCACCCAGCTGCCTGAGCCACAAGTACAAAAGGAGAAAGCAGGAACTGCTTGGGCTAGCTTCACAAATGTCAAAACACACTTAAGAAAGTCTGGTGATGGGGGTTGTGTATCAAAGAGAGGGGGCTGGGCAGCAGCATGTGAGGGGACAGATGCTCCCTGTGGGTGCAAGAGGACAACTTGGAACCCAGTGAATCTAGGGCCTCTGCCCTCTTGTGGGGAAAGGTAGAATCCAGTCTTGCATGATTCCAGGCTGGTGAAAAAAATCCCAGCATATTTGGGTCTGGAGTTTTAGAGGCCACAGTAGGAATAGTGCCTTCAGTACACCAATGGGGGGAAGAAACCAGAATAGTGGGTTTCGAGCCTGAGCACTTGGGTACAGGGTACTCCAGACTGGTGAAGAATAGAGCCTACCTGGGGTCAAGATGCTTCAGACAGGAGAGATACTTGATGAGTTTAAACCTAGTGCTGTCACATTGTTTGGGGCCTAAACATGCTGAATAGGTAAGATAGAAGGAAGATTCTGGTCACGCATTTGGGTCCTGAGTTCTAGGTGCACCAGCACAACAAGCACCTGTATACTCTAGCCTGAGACACCAGTGTACCTGGGCCAGTGTGCTCCAACCAGGGAATTGTGGGGCGTATCTAGAGGGGGGGGTGCTCTGGTAAAGAGAACAACATTTCTGGGTAATATGCCTGGAAGTGTCAGAGTAAAAGGGTGATCTGATTGGTGCCTGTATACTCACTCTGTACTACCCAAAATCAGACACAACTCAAGTATCAGCCACCAACCCAGAATGGTAGACACACTTCTAAAATCCATTACATCTCCAATACAGCTCAAACTAAAAGCAGATAAATCTCTGAAGAAAAAAGACTTTTATACAGTACAAACCTCCTATGCTCTCTGTACCCATCTTCCAGAACCCCAGGGGGCCTCATTCCAATTGTACTTAGTGAGCATTAGTTCTCTGGCAGGCACCTGACAGGGGGGCAACAGGGTGATCTCTACAACCTACCAAGCTTGGATACAGAGGAGAAAGAGAAGTAAGTAGGTCTGCTCTGAAACACCCCTGAGCCAGTAGGAAGAAACAGTGGTGACTACATCCAGAGAAGATCTCTGACCTCCAAATCATATTACATACCAGACACCAGCCCAGAACCACTGGCACACCCATAACCTCTGCAACTCACACACCTGTGGTTTCAACGCTATCCCAAACCCAATCTGTACCCAAAACAGAGCTAAATACCCAACAAGAACCTATATTGGTGCCCACATTAAAAAAAAAGCCAACCCCTTATCCAGAAATGGGAAGAAACCAACATAAAAAATCAACACATCAAGCTGAGAGTCCCCCCACTTAGAACTCCTAGTCCCACAATGAAAGAGGCCAGTGAGAATGTAGGGGAGACAATAAAGCTACAATCCCAAAATGAGAATATAAAAACTTCAGTTCATAACTGCAATGAAATCCTGACCAGGATAATGGCTGAGATAGAAACTGTCAAAAAAAAAAAAAACTAAATGAGATGAAACTCAACCACACAAGCATAGACATCAGACTCACCTTAACTGAGAAAAATCAGAGTGACTTCAAAAGTGCATTGAGTGAATTAAAGATAAATCAACTATATGAGGAGTTTGATAACCAGCTGATTAAATTTGATGAGGACATAAGCAAACTTAAGAATGAATTTCAGGAAACATTAACAAAAACTAGATTGGAAATTGGAACTCACCAGAGAAATGGAAACTATGAACAAAAATATAACAGAAACCAAAAATCAAACAGAGGTTTTAAAAGACCCCTTTGAATGTGTCAATCCCAGAGTTAATAACCAGGACAGATTCCCAGACCTCTAAGACAAGAAAGAAGAAATTAACAGGGATTCTATAAACTTAAATAAATTCAAAAAATCATGTGACCAAAATATGAAGATCTGTGGGATACCATAAAGAGACCAAATATCAGGACCATGGTGATCCCAGAAGGAGAAGAAACCCATGCCAAAGACATAGAAAATATTTTCAATGAAATTATAGAAGAAAATTATCCAAACCTTAGGAGAGAAAGGCCGGTCCTAATACAACAGGTCCACAAAACTCCAAACAGACAGGACCAAAGAAGGAACTCTCCAAGACATATCTTAGTTAAAATGCTAAACATAGAAAGCAAAGAGAAAGTGCTCAGAGCAGCAAGAGAGAAACAACTCATCATATATAAAGACAACCCCATCAGACTTACCTCAGACTTCTCATTAGACACTATGAAGACCAGAAGGGCTTGGAACAATACTCTTGAAGGTCTGAATAATTATAGCTTCCAACCTAGACTACTGTACCTAGCAAAGCTATCCCTCATAATAGATGGAAAATGAAAGTGTTCCATAACAGAAGCCAGCTCTACGATCATATGAACACAAAGCCAAATGTACAGAGGATACTACAGAAAATATTCCACATAGAAGAGACAAGCAACCAATCTTAAGAGCCCAACATAGGACAAGCATAATAAGACAATTTATTGGGCTAATAATAACATGCGAGGCATCAACCCCCATAAACCCTCAACCATGGCAGGGTTTAAAGCAAACCTCGCAGTTATAACTTTGAAAATAAATGCAATTAATTCCCCAATAAAAAGACATGGATTAACAGGATTGATCAGAAATAGGGACCCTTACATCTGCTGCTTGGGCTGGAGAGATGGCTCAGCGGTTAAGGCACTTGCCTCCAGTGCCTAAGGCCCTGGGTTTAATTCCCCAGGTCCCACATAAGCCAGACCCACAAGATGGTGGCCCTGGTGCGCTCTCTCTCTCTCTCTCTCTCTCTCTCTCTCTCTCTCTCTCTCTCTCTCTCTCTCTCTCTCTCTCCTTGAACATGAATAAATAAAATATTTTTTAATCCAACAATAGATGCTGGCGAGGATGGGACAGGGGAGGAAGGAACCCTCATTCACTGCTGGTGGGATTGCAATCATGTACAACCACTATGAAAAGCAGGGTAGAGGCTCCTGAATAGGATGGACATAGAGCTACCAATGGACCCAGCTATCCTTTTACTGGGCATCTACCCTCAAGATTTCAAGCCTCAGCACAGAGACATTTGCTCAACCGCATTTATAGCAGCTAAATTCATAATAGCTAAGAAATGGAATCAACCCAGCCCATCACTGGATGAATGGATATCAAAGTTGTGGTAATTTATACTATGGAATTCTACTCAGCTGAGAGAAAAAAATGAAATTTAAAGAAAAGTTGATAGACTTGGAGCAGATAATACTTAGCAAACTCACACAAGAAAAGAGAGATAAACACCCCATAGTCTCCCTCATATGTGGTTCCTAAACAGGCTAAGCCTGAATTCTAAGCAAACTTGACAGATGAATTGAGAGACTGTAAAAGGGGATGGAAGGAATTGGGGAAGGGAAATGGGAGGTTGTGGGGACTTTTACAATAAGCTAAACCAATAATGAATTGATACCATAAATTCCTTACTTACATACAGTAAGCTCCTGAGGAAGCTATGGGCATTGCCTGGTAAGAGGGGGCATGAATGGAATGGGAGGAAACCTAACCCCAATAAATATTGTTCAGGCCTGCAGCTCCCTGTCCCAGTCATGGGTTCCTTCCCTCACTGAGCTATTGATCAAATAGACCCACAAGGTCCCCAAATCAAGACAGGCTTTTGTCAAAGCTGTTGAGTACCTGCCTCATCCAAAGGTAAGACCCTATTGCTGAAGATACCACAGAGTGTCATCACATAACATCAAGAGACCCTGCTAGATCCAGAATGGTAACCAGCTCCCAAATGGTAGCATGTGTAGTGCTGGAAGGTGTTACATGAGCTGCCAGGGAAATTGGATAATGATATTTGGAGGAAGCAAAGACTACGTATATAAAATACAGACTGATGTCATGAGAATGCTGAACACACTGCTATATGAAGAGACCAGCAAGCCAAGAAGTACTCATCTGTGCGATTGAAGCACTAAACCTAGGAAGGGTAATCAACGGCTTAACGATTGGCTAAAAAAAGGTTTCACCCATTAGAATCTTGCCAAGTTTGCAACCAAAATAGCAATGTTTGTCTCATTTAATGTATACTGATCTCACTCTCCAACTGAGATTCTGTTTGTATTTTTCAGAAGGCAGTGAGAGAGCCATGGACAACGAAATTCCACCAACAAGCCATGGGATGATGGCTGACATCTTCGCAAGAGATGAATCACCCTCCTGGCCTATCATATAGGGCCCTAATGAAATCTATGAGAAAGTGGCAAGATAAACAAGAGGCCAATCACCACAGCAAGTCAGATAACCCATGAAAGGACAATGGAGAGAGACACCAATGATACCCAACACACCCCAAAGCAGAAGTCCAGAGACACTCAAGATCTCAACAATAAAGCTGACTTAAAACTCACCCACCATGACTCAAGGAACTGAGCAGCAGAAGAGGGGGAGGAAAGAATGTAAGAACCATGGTGGGGGAGAATATCCAGAGTCATTGCCACCTCAGCATCAACACACAAAGGGGGGAGGGGGACTGGCTACCTCATGTGCAATTTATAACCCCCTACCCCATGGACTGATCCAGTATGCATACCAAGGAGGGTCCCCAGTGGGATGGAGACAGAGGGGAGGGAAATGGGAGTACTATCACAAGATTTGCTCATACAATGTATCTAATTGCTGATCATAAAGGTATTTTTTAAAGCAGACTAAAATTAGGTATATATTTCACAGGAAGTAGATCTACACTCTAGAAGATGTCCAAGCTATTCTTTGCACATTTAAGCTTCTCACACATTGTATATTAATTTATATCAACTATCTTGTAAATTGGAAGAAATAGATTGTTTTGAAGACATTGGGGAGATTGCTCAGTGGTTAAATGTGCTAGTTTGCAAAGCCTGCCAGCCCAGACCCAATTCCTCGGTAATCCACATAAAACTGGACAGACATTCCTTTAGTAGTGACAAAAACTGTAGTAGTGTACACTCACATGTAGAAGTACATAATTTTCTTAAAATAAAAGTTGTAAATTGCCTGACTTAATTCCAAAGAACATCTTATTTTTAAAGCCCTCATCCATGTCTAGCATGCAATTTGATGTTTTGAGTATGTTCAATTAGTTTTCATTCAGCATGTTTAAACTTTTATTTATTTTTCGATATGCATGTGCATGGACACAATGGGGTCTCAGTGCTGTAAAGAAACACCAGACAGTTGCAATACTTTTTGCATCTGGCTTTATATGGATGCTAGAGAATTGAACCTGGGCTGGCAGACTTTGCAAGCAAGCACCTTTAACAGGAAGTTATCTCCCCAGCATCATTCTGTTGTTCTCAAGGCTCTTTGTAAAGCCTTCTGCTTCTACTCTGCATATGATGCTGAGGTTTATGTTGAGAGTGTTTGGAGTCCTGTGAACTTTCCATCCTCCCCACTTGGGGTTCAAGCACTAATTCCTCGAGGATGGGCATTCATCAAATACATTTTATCCACATGTGGTACACTTTGTATGTCTCTTGCAACCATATATATATGTATGTATGTATAATGGTGCTGTGTATGTCTCTTGCAACTATATATATATATATATATATATATATATATATATATATAAAATGGTGCTGTGGACTGAACTCAGGCCCTCTTTGTGCAGGCTAAGCACTCACCCTACCACTGGATCTACAACACTAGCCACTGAGACACTCTTAAGAATCCTTGGTTCCACCTAACATGAATGTGTCCCTTCAAATAGACACTCCTTCTCCATCAATACAAACTTTCCCACATGAAAACTCTTGTCCTCAGATTCCCTGTGATAGGAGTGGGGAAGGAACTAGACACTCACATATAGGATGCTCTGGGGTTCCGTGATGTCTTCATCCTACGAAGAAAAAAAAAAACACTCATCAGGAAGAGAGTGGCAAGGGCAGGGAATGACCTGGGAAGGTCAGAGGTCCTCAAGCTACCTGCCAGTCCCGAGTGGGTCCTCAGAGCCCAGGCCTTACCCGGGACCAGATGCGCATCCATAGCTCCCTGGACACCTTCTCCAGCATCTCTGGCTGCTCCATGTTAACAGCAGTGAGGAAGCGCATGGAAGATCCACTTCCTGCGGGGGACAGGGCACTCAGAAGTAGAGCTCTTCTCTTTTATTTTCTGATGGAGGGCCCACTCAACCCTGCATGAAAACCCTAAGCTCAACTGCCTTCAGCCTCTCTCCCCAAGTTTGTATACCCTACATGGCCAGCTCAGTATCAACTTTATGAAAGGTTTCCCTGCTGCCTTCTGCTCCCTAAGTCCTCCTGCAGTCTACACCTGTTATTTCCCCAGCAAACCTCTCCTTTCCAGCTCTGCTCTGCTCTCCCTGATGGTCCCCAGCAACTTCCCATCCTCTTCACCTTTTTTAAAAACGGTAGGGAAAAACTCTTTGGGCATCTTGATGGGAACCTGGAAATGTCGGTTGAGGCGATGAAGGTCACTTGGCATATACTGGGCTTTTCGAGGAACAGCTGGTGCTGTGTTTCCTGGCAATGGAGAGTTTCACACCTGGTGAGAGACTTGAGGGTCCAAGGCTTGAAGGAACCCTCCCTGGGTGCTGGCAACTTGTTAATGTAGGACAGCCCCTCCAGGCCACAGAAATCAACCACCCAGGAGCACTCCTCGCCCTGAACCAGGGCTTCTCCATTCCTACCACTGTCTTTCAAGATCTCCTTAAAGAGGCAGGGCCGCAAGTGCAGTCTGACGTTCCAGAGGTGCTGATACCTGCACAGGACCTATGGGTGGGGTGCAGAGGTGAGGAAGGAGCCCATTAGGAAAAAGGAGCAAGCCACTTCAGGGCTGTCACCTG
>PVHP010049226.1:0-12237 GCA_004024765.1 Zapus hudsonius
TTTTTTTAAAACCTGAAAAAAAAAAAAAAAGAAAGAAAGAAACACAGGCCCAAAGGAATTCTGATTCAGTCTCATGCAAAGAGCAAAGCTCCAGGAGCAGTTTCCTGGTTCTTCAACTTTCCAAGGGTTTAGCACCTATAGGCAGACATTTCCTCAGTCAGCATTCCCCCACCAACCAATCAGGGTCCGTCCTATACCCATGATCTAGGCAATCAAGGCTCGTTCACACTGGACATCTGGTTCATATAAATGGATCTGAACCAAGCTTCCAGTTGTGAGAGAGATTTTACCCTTTCAGCTGCATCAGTGCTCTTGGCCTGGAGCTTTTCTGTATTTTTTTTCTTCTTCCTCTCACTTCAATTCTCCCTAGTCAATCCTCCATAACTTAAACTTCTCAGTGTCCATCTTTTTCAAGTCTTTGATCAACGGGGATGAGAACTGCAGATTTGGGAGTCACTGCCTGAGGGATTCTAGAATCCCCCAGGGCCTCTCTCATTATGGTTCCAATCCTGAAACACAGGCATACAAAGAGTACAAGATCACGATGTTTGTACAAACGGTTCACAGAAAAGTCTAGGGTCATATTAGCTGCAGGGCAGCCTGAGTAGGGTATGCCTGAAGGTAGATGTAAATGTCTCAGAACTCTACCCAATCATCTCTCAGCTATGCTCTAACTAGGTGAGGGAGCCAGGAGGTATCTCCTATTGTGGTAATTGAGATGTCAAAATAGTTGTCCTCCCTTCTTCCCCACCTGCAAGCCCATCTGGAACCATAAAATTCACTCTCTACTTTTATGGTAATTGACTAGGTCTTTCTACATGAGATCAGAGAAGAATATCAACAACTATCTTCCAGCCTCCACCTGCTGACTCTAGATACAGACAAACTACAGACTTACTTCCCCCAAAGAATTCAACAAGTGGTCCAGGCAATCTGCTACTTAAGTCACTCCTACTACTCCAGGGTTTTTTTGTTTGTTTGTTTTGTTTTCCCAGAACACTGAGAAACCACTGTTCTACTTCGTAGCTTATTATCTCATTTCCTCATTAGCCAAATCCTGAAACTCTGTCTTGCCTGCTGTTAAATACAACCTTAAGCCCAAGAAACCATCTATCTTGGTCACGTGTTGCAAACAATGAATCTGACAGTATAAACTGGCAACAGAGCAAACTCAAGATGCCCCCGTTTCCAGGCACATGAGGCATCTGCTGTGGAAAGTGAGAAGAAGAGCCTGCACAATAGACAGCTCCCTCCTTCTTGGAGGACAAGACTCCAAAGGGGCAGGAACAATCTAGGCTGTGGAAACTCAGCTTGTGCCTACGAAATTGTTTTAAATTTTATTAGAGACTTTGTGCAATAGGATTTGTACAGTTTTGAGACTCAGTTTTGAGACTACCAAGACTTTGGAAATGCTTGGAGATGCACAAATTACCTTTTGAATGACTGTGAGACGGCTAGGAAGCATTTGTGGCCAGGAGTGAGTTCTATAGGCTGAATCATAGACACTCCACCTAGAGGAATTGAACCTCTATGAAAATATGAGCACAAGTTAACTTTTCCTTTGGTATCTTATTTTGTGAAATACTTGGTCACACTGATGTAATGGTAACAAACAAAGGCCACATTCAAATGCATTTATCAGGCAAGGGGTATATCTCTTGTGGTGGTGAGGTAGATTTCGAATGTCAGGGATCCTGAAAGTAAAAGTGAGGAATGTCCTTGTGCTTATAATTTAAGGTTATCCAGGCACTACCAGTTTTCCAGGAAAGGGAATAAACCCATTTACATTCCTAGAAAGGGGATTTATCTTTCTTGGAGTGGGTTCTTATATCTTCTAGGAAAGGAGAATCTTAGGGAAGAAGAAATGAGGAAGGACCGATACCCCCCCTTAGATTTCTGGAATACTCCTGTAAGGCATAAGAGATATCAAAGATCCACTCCATTACAAGCTTGAGGACATTCCCCCCCTTCTAGGCTCAGATTTAACATTTACTGTAGTATGAATATAAAAGCAAATTCAAGAATTATTTATACAAACTCACCCATAGGCATGTTTCCATTTCATGCTATGTAGGAATAGCCATTGAGCAATAAAATATTTCATATATTCTTAAAATCTATTACGCAATTTTCAATACGCATTAATTCTTTGGTATTGAGCTATATTTGTAGCTACATTTTGTAACCTCTTCAAATGTGGTTTTGAAGATTTAACATATTTGTCATCTTTCTTTTCCATTGTTCACATCCCTTTTCTTACAACACTGTTTTCTTTCCTACCTCATAGTGTCTGATTTTATACGGTTTCTTTCTCTATTTTCCTGTACTACTTCATACAGTAAGCAGTGAAGCTGAGAAAGATGGAATGTGGCATATTGCCCATGACAACACATTTTAAATAATCTACTCTAACAAGGAAAATCATCATGGATGTTTTATTTTCTTATTTGAATGAATAATCATGAAAATAGATCACTTGCATACATATTCAGTAAATCATAAACTTGTTCAAGATTTGGGCCAGACTTGTGCCAAATTCACTAGGCATTGTAATCTGAGGTCATCACTATCAGTAACAAAATAAAGACCTTGCTGGGAATGGGAGGATTGCTGAGTGGTTAGAGGCACTGGCTTGAAGCCTACCCCTCAAGTTTGATTCTCCCCTGCACCCGCATAAAGCTACATACAAAGCAGTACATGTGTCTGTGAATACAATGTGCTGCAGCAATGGGAAGCTAGGAGGATTCAAAGCTTTCAGGCCAGCTTGAGTGGCACATGCACCAGCAGAATCACGAACAACATGGCAGGTGATGCCCTGGATGAAAGAAGGTGTAAGGGGAAGACAAACACCTCAAGGTTTTGCTCTGACTTACCATATGAGCCATGGCTTACTTGTACCCTCCACACACAATAAATTAAAAATTAAAAATATAAGGAAAAGAAAAAGAGACTATGACAAAAAAAATCTACCATTTCTTAAAGATGGACATGAATTATGAATTCAATTTGAAGATAATTTTTCTAAGAATTTTCATTTCAGAATATGATAATCCCAGCAGGTGGAGACATATTACAGGGTGAATGAGTTGGGAGATCTACTCTTATCTGCATCTGTGGGAAATGTGAAAACTTCTGAAGGAACCAACACCCTAAGATTATTCTTTTTGTTGGGTGTGCATGTGTGTAGGATGGGCTTCAGCATCTAAGTCATATGGATTAATGTCAGAAAAATGTAATGAAACCATGTTTAAATACCTCAAAGTCCAGATTGTCAACTAATGCACCATTATAATGTCATATTCTACAATGTAGTTACATATTTCTGGAAATATTAAGTTCAATAGTTACTTGAGGAGATCCAGTTGAGATAATATTTTGTTTTTGTTTCTGTTGATGTGGGCTCTCACTCTAGTCCAGGTTCACTTGGAACTCACTCTGTGGCCCATGCTGGCCTCAAACTCATGATGATCCTCCTACCTCAGCCTCCAGAGTACTGTGGTTAAAGGTGTGAACTGCCACACGTGGCTCTATAGAGAATGTTATGAAGCAGAACTACCACTTTAACTTGAAGTCCTTTGCAGAGTCTAAACCTTCAAAATAATAATTAAAAACATTTAGATATTGCATGTTATTAAAATTGTGTCATCCAACATCTATCAAGTTTTTGAATTTAATAATAAAAAATGACCTAGTCTATTTCCACTTTCTCAGTTTCTGTCATCTAAAATAGGCCAGTCCATAATTATTTTAGATAAAATATTTAAATATTGGATCCATTGTAAATAGCATCAACATAGCAATTCCAGAGTGCTACAAACACTTGTGTTGTACAGCAGGACCTTAGGGTTATGTATGAAAACTTCACAAATTACAAGCTGAAATCACATTTCATAACAAATCTATTAAATCTAATAAAGTTGTTCACAAGTTTCTTATATTTTGATTCCTAAGGATATAGAGACATAAGGAAATTCATTAATTGAATTAATTTAAATTAAAATAGTTCAGATATTTTCTGTACATTAGAAAAGATGTACTGATTCACCAGCAGATGGCAGTATAGGCGTACAAATGTTTTGTTTAAAAAAGTGCTCGCGAAAGTTTTTACATAAACATTCTTTGGATTTTGCGATTGTCAAAGTTTAGTAGGGTTTTTTTGGTTTGACGATTCATGGAGAAATTACTTTTGTAGATATACAGTTACCTCAAATAACTTTGAAGTTATTTTAAATTATAAAGTTCTCATTGTTTCTTTAATTTCTGATAAATACATTTTCTCCATATCAAAACAATTTCAATTTTAAAAAAAATCAAGGTAATTAGACAGGTTTTCAAGATATGAGACAGTACACGGTAGTAAATTAGACAAAAATGTATTTTATTTCAAGCAGACGAGTATCTAACATACTTTAAATTTAAAATTTAGAAATTTAATTTGTCTTATTGTATCATACTGTTATATAGCATTGTTTTCTGTTATCTCTTTAGCATCATCTATTTTCTTTATGCATTTCTTGGTTTCCTTTGCAGTGATTATGAAATAATTTTTATTTGATATGAAAATGAATAAGCAAGTTCAATGTTCAAAATCATATATGCATTTTTATGAATGGTGTGTATCCATGCATAAGAATAATTTCCCAAGGCAAATTTAAGGATAAAATGTCATTCTTGCTTCCCTTAAACAAAGAAAATGTCTTGTGGGGTTCAGTATATAGTGGTCTGTGTTAACATGTAGTCACCACTCAATCATTCCTTCTTGTAGTAGGAAGTGTGTGTGTGTGTGTGTGTGTGTGTGTGTGTGTGTGTGTGTGTGTGTGTGTGTGAACAGGCGTGGGGGAGAGAGGAGAGGAAGACTGAGATGGAGGTTTCTCCACTGCAAATTACTATTTATTTGTTTGTGTTCAGTGAAATTTTGTTGGAGGGAGTTACATGAAGATTCTGCGAATACCCTTTGCTGCTTAAAATCTGCCACTAATTTTAGCATCCATCAGATTTTATTTACAAGTACTTGTTTAGTTGATGGTTACATCAGAGTTCATTCTGTGTTATTCTTATTAATTGATTTTTTTTCTACAAAGAAGAGTAGCATCTTCTCTTACATTGTCTTCAATTATTTATTGATAAAGGCTTGTAGATATTTAACTACTTGACTATTATATAGAATAATTTGGGATTACTTTATTGTTTGAATATGGCAATCCTCAGCAATTAGGAGCATCTTTACTTGACTTCTATGCAAATACATTGAGCCATAGTATATTACTTACATATTTTGAGCTCACCTTATACACTGTACCATTGCTGTCTTTTTTTTTTTTTTTATCCAAGGAGCCCTGATACATTTTTTGGCCAGCAAGATGATTAGAAATTGAGATCTCAAATGGTGGTTGTGTTTAATGTTTTTAGAACATATTTTTCCTTGACACCAAATGACCCAAAAGTGTCAACATCAATTAAAGAAAAATCTCTTGTTTCTTTTTTTTCTTGAAATTCCTACAATGAAGCACTTACTAGGTTGTCATTTTTATATTTTGCTTTCATTGACATTTTTATATTCATTAAGGTAAAATACAAATAAAGGCATTGCATCTTATTGTTTTTGTTTTTCTTTCTGATATTAAGCAAATGTAAGTTTCTTGGAAGTGCTTTCAATTTTAATTTTAATTAATTTTTTAGGCATGATTTCACTGTAGCCCAAGCCTACGTGAAGTAACAGAGGTCGTTCTACCTCAGTCTCCAGAGTCCTGGGTTAAAGATGTTTTCCACCACACCTGGCTTTACCTTTTATTTCCTTAAAACAGGTTTATCTTTCCGGAAACAGCATTCAAGCTTTTTGATGATTTAAATTTCCTGAAGTCTTTACATTCTCTGAATTCTTCCCTGAAATATCAGTTCAATATCAGTTGCCCAAGAAAATAAGCTTCTGATATGTAATGCAATTCAAAACTGATAATAGATTTTAATACCATTTTGATGTACCATTGTGAAGTAAAAATTGATCCTGTCAAGTGTATCTTCAATTCAAACAGTTATCAATTAGAAACCATATAAACAACTCTAGAGACAGATCATAGGGAATTTAAGAGTCTTCGGAGAGAGGCAAAGGAGGGCAATGGAAAACTACAAAAAATGAAAGTCATTATGAATTAGTTTCACCTATCTTTTGGGTAGCAAACTCCTATTATAACTCTGAATATGAGTAAGGAAGGAGAGTTGGGGAAGAAGGGCCCAGGAGGAGACAGGGGGAAGCCAAATCCTAAAGCCATGGGCTCTTGCTTATAATTCTACTACAAGAAAATGGTTACATGCCACAGTGTACTGTTTGTATGATGACCTATGAGGTCCCCAAAACAAATCAGACTTCTGCCAAAGCACTTGATTTCCTGCCAGTACTTAAAGGTAAGACCTCATTGTTGAAGACACCATAAGCTGCTGACATTGGACACTGAGAGATCATGCTGGAATATAGAAAAAAGTCAGTTCCCTGAGGGCTAGCCCTCATTGTGCTGAAAAGTCCTACATGAGCTGCTGGAGGCAAATGGTCCCCAACAGTGTGAACAAGCAGGGGATCCTACTAGATACAAAATTAACCAGCCTGACAAGATGTACACACCTGTGAAATAGTGGAACTCATTCTATGTGGGTAATCAATGACTCTCATTAGTCAAGAGCCTGAATAGTTTGAAAGAATTCATAGCTGGTATTGGGAACCAAGTCAGAATACTATGGAGATAATACTCATAGATTTTAGAGAAATTCCCACTGGTCTTTAGCCAAAAAGAGTGGTGTGATCTGTAGCTTCAATAAATCCTTTCCTCCCATTAACTGTGCCTGGTTTGGAGATTCATCTCAGTGTGTTTGGCTGACTATAATAGTGACTGCTCCCATCGATCATTAATTGTCTCCTAATTAAGTATGCATATCACCTTTAATCCATGTAGCTCTCACTCTCAGTTGGAGAGTCTATTTTCTTTTCAGTAGAAGGCAGTGAAAACCAGGGAGAACCAAAAATCCATCAAGAAACTAAACAAGATAGCTGACTGCTTATCACGAGATGAGAGCCACCTCTTGCACTTCAGCTAGGTTCCAGGTGAGACCATAGAAGAAATGTTAAGTTAAACATGAATGCTGTCTTCATGGCAAGTCTGACAACCTCTGCCAGGGAAATAGCAATAGACCCTGAGGACACTTAGTATCAAAGCAGAAATCCAGAAATGGCTGAGAGCTCAATAATAGACTTGTAACACACTTTCCAAGGTTCACAGAACATTGCAGAAGAGGGGCAAGAAGACTGTGAGAACCATAGGGTGGGAAAGAGTATCCAGAGGCAGCCCCCTCCCCCAAATGACTGCTACATCCACGCATAAACCCATGGTAAATATCAGTAAAGCCACTGAGGAGGGCCTTCAGCAGAATGGGATCAGGGAGGAAAGAAATGAGACCAACACATGATTTGTCTATGAAAAAAAAACTGAAAGTTCCTTCATCTTATGTCTATCCTTAATATATATGCTTGTGTATTATCATCTAGAAAACTTCATGATATTTGCCTTAATGTCCACTACTTCTAAACAAACTTCTTTAAATCAGCAACTGTGTCTTGACTTGATTTTGCAGAAACAAAACATGTGGCCAACCTGGAGTCATTAGAACCCACATCTCACCTTGAAAGTAAGTCATGTTTGATCCCCAAAAACATGGTGAGAATCTGTGTGCAAACCAAATATAAAGACATACTCAGAGAGTAAAAAAAAACAACATACACCATGTTGCCTAAAGTGATTATTATTCTATATTCCAAATCTATGCCAAAAACCATTGAATATTAAAACTAACCTTTTATTTGGGGGGCTAATATTATCAAACTAGTAAGAGTATTTATGAGCATACTTATATAGATTTGCATGTATGCATGTCCATGTGTATAATCTTGCTATGAACATTCTCCAATAATGTTAGCAATATGAATTCCTGTTTACAAAGGCATAGCTTTTCTAAAGTGTTTTCAGTTATTTCTGTTCTCACAATTAAAATATTAATATCCTTTTTTAAACTTTTAACCATCCTATGTGCTGCAGTTACGTTATCGTTGCTGGGACAAACACCTTACCAGAAGCACCTTATGGGAGGACAAGGTTTATTTCAGGTTCATAAATACCAGGAGAAATTTCATTATGGTGGAAGAAGGTGTCTCACTTCATCAAACATCCACAATAGTGAAAACAGACAGAGTTCCAGCACCAGCAAGCAGCTGACTGAACACACAGTAGGTTAGTTTCAACCAGAAGGTGCCCTCTGGTGACATACTTCCTCCAGCAAAGTTCCACCTCCCAAATTACCACAGGCTGGGAAGTAAGCATTCAGAACACATAAATTTATGAAGCACGCCTGATTCTAACCACCACACTATCCAAGGGACAGTGCAGCCCTCTGTAAAACAAGCTCGAAAAGTTTTCTGGTTCAATTGTTCCATGACTAAAGCTGATGATAAAGTATTAATAAAATTATAATTTTGTGTTGGAAACAAGGGGACTTTTTTAAAAATATTTTTTATTTATTCATTTTCTAACAGAGAGAGAGAGAGAGAGAGAGAGAGAGAGAGAGAGAGAGAGAGAGAGAGAGAGAGAGAGAATGCACAGGGCCACCACCTTGTGGGTCTGTCTTATGTGAGTCCTTGGGGAATTGAACCCAGGGCCTTAGGCATTGGAGGCAAGTGCCTTAACCGCTGAGCCATTTCTCCAGCCCCCAAGGTGACTTTTAATAAAAGAATCTTTTATGTTTCATCTGGATTTGATTTTCTATGGAGTTCTGCATTGTTTGGAAACTTGAATTTTATGACTGTGAGCAAAAACCTTCAGACTGTAACACATGGGGCCCTGGCAAAGGCCCTGGTAATTGGCAACATGAGGGGCATATGGCCACTAAAATTCCCCATGGAAAGGCCTTATCTCCTGGTGCAGCTGTCAGAGCAGGTGTGTTCAGGCAGGTAAATATGCGTGACAGGTGCAGCTCTGAACAAAGCAGGCTGCATGGTTTGAGTGAACAGATTTGCAGACCTCTACATCAAGCAAAGCTCAGCACTTGGCCACAGCTGGTCCTCCTACTGGTTTGGAAGATATGTAATACAGAATCTTGATGATCAAGTAGAGAGAGTTTCAGTATGTGAAATTCACACATTGGTAGGTTGAAAAATTTTTACTTACTTTCTTTTTTCTTGTTGAGCCAGGAGATCAGCCTCCTCAAAATCCCAAGGGCAGTAATAGTTAGAATCGCCTCCAAGGAAATGCTCAGTCACCTGTCAGTCTTCAAAATAGTCCCAAATCTAATTAATGTTGAATGTTATCCTTTAAATTTTATCTTGTTATGATGTGCTATGTTACACAAAGTAATGCATTATTTAAGTTATGATAAAATGAAAACCCCGAGCATGATTACTAATTTATTCATGAAGCACTGATGATTTGAAAACTACATATCTATACTATTTCTTAATCCTCAAATTTCATATGCATTTCTCTTTGTTTTCTTTCAACATTTCACAATGTGAATATGTATATATAAGTAAAAAATTGAATATTTTCATGTTTGACCAGAATATAAAATAGCATCAAACTGAAAGGTAAGCGCCATTTTGTGATTTTTTTTCCTTAAATTTCTTTTTAATCAGCATCTAGTTGTACCTGTTTATGAAGGCCAACTTGAAATTTTCATACATGTATGATGATGCATAATGAAAAAACAAAGATATTTAGCTTCTTTCTGGGCACCTCAGCTCTTTTGTTACAATTCCACCAGTCCCACTTCATTCTCCTTTTTTTTGGCTGAATAATATTCCAATTTTTCAGTGTTAGAGGATATTTTATTTCACGTTTTAGCTATTTTAAATAATGCAGCTGTGCTGTATTGTGTGTAAGGTTTCTGTGGTCATTTCCTTTGAGAGTATATACTGTTAAAAAAGTACCAATTGTTAGAAGACAGGTCACTTAAGTTTCACTTGTCATAATGGAAATTACTAATATTCTTCTAATGTCAACAGAAACAAGCTGTAAGGATCACACCAGTGAACCGGGAAGGAAATATCCAAAGATTAAAGCCTGCTCTCTCACTTATTAGCTGTGTGCTCACTCTTTCCAGATACCCTAGAGAGACCTCTGGGGTCTTTTCCAACTCTAAAAAAGCTTATATGTTAGTAGGCATCCATGTAAAATATTTTTTTTAAAGATCGAACTAGGAAGTTTCTAGACCTTAGTGCTGGATAACCAGGTTTTCATATGTTCTCAGCTAGAGCTCCACCACTCAGTATGCCACCAGTCTCTGTTGTTGGACACATTCACACATTTATATTCTGCATTGTGACCTCATTCATTCCCACAAATCACCCTCTCTCATCGCCCTCCCCTCCCCACCTTATTCTGGTCCTACCTTCGTTGGTTAATACCACTAAAGATAATATAACTCAGCCCCCAGCAATCTTCAAATGCCACTTGTTATTCTAGGAGGGGTGTGTTCTCCAGATCCCTCCCCAATATATGATGAGGTATTGACAGACCCAATTTTGTGAAGGCCATGGCTGTGAGTTTATGAGTGCAACTGACTTGACTATCCAAAGGACTACATGTTGAAGCCCTAATTCTCACCTCCCTGGTTTTATGCTCTTTCCACCCCCATCTTCTAGGCTATCGGTACTTTGAAGGCTGTGTTTTAAATAACGTGTTTAGGGCAGAGCACAAACTAGTAGCTTATTTTTATAACTTCACTATCTATACACATCTCCATTAACATCTACCTTTTATATATAGAAACACTGCATGAAAGACTGTGAACAGTACCAATCCATGGAGAAAACATGCATATTCAGAAGGCAGTTTGATATGCTATTTGAGTAGCATGGCCATAGCATTCCCCAACACCCCCCCCAACCCCTTACCTAGACCTATGTTACTAGCCACAGGACTAACGAAATTTATCAGACTTTTTCAAAGTTATTATTGCTTTTTCCTTTAGTTCATTTAATTATTTTTTGTAATTCATGCTCATTTTGGCAAAGATTAATCATATTTAATGATGATAAATACTTAGATATTATTTTATAAGTATAATCAGTCAATTTTAACAACTTTTTCTTTCATTATAGATCCTGCAAATGATCTTCTTGAGAACTCATATTTTAAATTTTATTTCTATAGGGAATATTATTTTACTCTACATTCTAAGGTTTTTTTTAATATGCTATGTAAATTCAGCCATAACAATCTTCTTCTGTTTTTAATAAAGTTAGTTAGAAAAATTTCATGTATTCTACTTTACTAAGTTTTCTTGATGAAGCAAAAATTGTTTTTCATTCATTGATACTCTGTCCAAGAAATTTGTTAAAATTACTTAGTAAGCATAGTTATGGGCATAGTTATCCATAAATAATTTTCAGTTTTCTGTATAGATAATTACAGGTAATATAATTGAATACTGGTCATCCTCCAAAATTTACATATGGAATCTCTAACACTCAGTGGTGACTGTATTATAAGATAGATATTATAAGATGACAAGTCAAAGACAATAAACTTCCCACCATTGTAGGATGCTGAACTTTTATTAAATTAACCCTATATGTGTTAAGACTTTATTACTATAATTCATTTTATTTCCTCTATTACTCTAAAAAAACTTACATGGAAATTAAATGTCAAAATTTTCTTGCTGTTTTATAATATTTTGCCTAACGTTTGTGGGTTTATTTTATTATTTTTGTGCAAGTTTACATATTTTTCTTTTGTATTTTGGGGCATTTTATTGGAAAGACAAACAAATATTAAAATAACAGAAACAGGACTTAGTTCATTCTATTGCAAAGAAGGATAGCAATTCACTCTTCTCTTTAATTGCTTTCAAAAATTTGAGATTCTAAGTACATCCTTCATACTAGGCTAGTATTTGACCATTGAACAGGTCTCCTATATATCTTCCAAATATTTATAAACCTCTTTGTAAACTAGAAAGACGTTCAGCTTTTTCTTTCTAGTTTACCCTGGGGCCTTAACTTTGATGTGTAAACTTGAAGACAAGTGTGTCCTCCTATCCCCCATCCTGTGGGTAGTGAGGCCAAATCTGCAAAGATGCCTTCTTGCAAGCTAAAAAGCCACCTGCTGCCACAAAGAAAAAAGCAAGTGTGGTTCTCTTTTCAATAGAGCCAAATAGCCAAGACAGGTGGCCACTCAATTACAGGTAATGTTAGAC
>PVHP010049227.1:0-12243 GCA_004024765.1 Zapus hudsonius
AGGACACAGCTGTTGGCTCCCCTGCAGCGCTGGCAGCTGCCCGGAACCGCGGAGACCCCAAACCTCCGTGGCCCAGCCCACTCTGTGTTCTCCCGCAGAGCTGAGCTCTGCTGGGGTACCCTGCTGTGGACCCCAAGCCGATGCACAGGAGAGGCCAGGGGCCCGGGTCTCAGCCCTGCAATGAAACCTCCGCCGCCGCCTGGAATCCGTCCCGGGGAATAATGGCGGGAGCCCGTGTGGGCGGGAGGGCTCGGCCTCGGAGCAGAGATCTGCTCGCGAACCCCGTCTGCTGCAGCCCAGGGGTTCAGGAGGGAGGGAGAGTTCAAATTCGGGTTCGGCCGGTGTCTAAAGCCTGGATGCCAGCTGAGGGGGGGTCAAACCTTTAGGAGAGTCCTGGCGAGGTTGTTACTCGGTCACCATCTTGCTCCGCCCCCCCCTAATCTTTTTAAATATCTTTATTTTCAATGATTAGATACATTGTCTGAGCAAATCTTGTGAAGGTATGTACATTTCCCTCCTCTCTGTCCCCATCCCACTGGAATCCTTTTTTTAAAATAAATGCCTAATTATTTTGTTTTACTTTCAGTATTTCTTCTTAAGAACCATATTGCTTCTAATACAGATTCCCTTGATAACAAACTGACCATATGGTTTTTCTTAGGCTCAAAAACATTTTATTAAGGTATTAAAATTGTAAGGATATTTAACAGTTTTTGGTCGAATAATACTTTAAAAATTTCTGAGGAAACTAAATGTTAAGGAAGACCAATGCTGGCCTGTGCTAGGAGAAAAGAAGGACTTATTCTGGGATGTTTTCCTGCTTTGCTCATTGCTCAAAGCTATTCCAAAGGATTCTAAAACAAACAAACAAACAAAAATCAAGAGCACTTAGAACACAAGTGGAAAAATTCTAGTTTAAACACCTCATTTTTTCATGTGTAAATTGAATCTCTTATAGATGCCTATAGAATGAATACTTTAATCTAAATGAAATGAGATTCACCTGATTGTTTGCAATAAACTGGATATGTAACTGTATATTATAGGATTTGTTTATTGTGCTTGGAGAAAATTAAGGAATCCAATAAAGGTGCCCATAGCTAGTGTTATAGGAAGAGTAAAACTTGAATATTATAGAGTTGTGAATATTTCATCATTTTACCAAAGCCATTCTAAATTACATTCTCAAGTAAGTCAAGACTTGAGCCAACAACATGGAACTTGAACTAGGCTCCCATGGGTGGTAAAATCAAATAATTAAGTACTATAGGTACTATCACTTATCTAGTGATTACTATGAGACCTTTGAGTGACATGTCTATAAATACCATGTTTTTTCAGAAAGATGGGACAAAAGAATAAGTAGATGAAAATCCAAACATATTTTTAGTAATAATAAAGGTGGAAATGAGTACTATGTTTCAGGTGCCAGGGCAAAGATGGAGCTTTAAATGGTGTACTCCAGAAATATGCAGACTTGTTGCCCTGTTATGGGATTAGTAAACTCAGGTTCCCTGTGGATCCAGCAGCTAACTCTGATAAAAGGAAGAATCATTCATTTAATTGACAAGAGGAAATCAGAATTTACTTGAGCATCATTATAGGTAATTTTTTGAGTGAAGTATAAAAGGAAGTAGGGTAGGGCTGGAGAGATGGCTCAGCGGTTAAGGCACTTGCCTCCAGTGCCTAAGGCCCCGGGTTCAATTCCCCAGACCCATATAAGCCAGACCCACAAGGTGGTGGGTGGTGGCCCTGGTGTTCTCTCTCTCTCTCTCTCTCTCTCTCTCTCTCTCTCTCTCTCTCTCCCATCTGTATCTCTCTGCTTGAAAATGAATAAATAAAATATTTTTTAAAAAAAGGAAGTAGGAAACTCTCTTTGATTGGTTTTATTTCACCTGTAGTAAAATAACATACCCAAATCATCAAATTTGAAATAAGAAAGGAGGGTACTTGTGAAATGATAGAAAATAAGATATGAAATGACCATATGGGGTGTCATAGTCAGCCACATGCTGCTGGGATGGATCTCCAAACCAGGCACAGTTTTGGGAGGAAAGGATTTATTGAAGCTGCAGATCCAGGGGAAGTTCCAAAATGGAGAAATATATTGGCCCCCTTCACAGGTACCAGTAGAGTGAGAAAAACCCATCACCAACACCACAAAAGCAAGCAAGCATATTCCGACTCAAACTGGTGATCCCAGAAACTCCAGGCTTGAGCTCAGAGTGCTCTTTGCATGTGTAGTGCTGGAATTCCAGACACAACCCAGAAACACCTTAGGGCTGGACCCTAAGATCTGGCCAAGCTGACACACCCTCCAGCCAAGCAGCTGGAGAAAAACATTAATAAATTCTTGAATCTCTTGAGGGACATCCATTCAAACTACCACATGGGAGAAGGGAAGAATGTGAGAGACTTGTCTAGGTTTAGGGCAGGCAATACAATTTGCAGAGAACAGAAAGAAGTGAAGATATGGGGCTCCTGTTAAAAACACAAGAATTTTGGGTTTGGAAGATAGCTCACTTGATAAAGTAATTGTCTTGCAAGCATAAGGATCTGAGTTTCATCCCTAGAAGCCACAGAGAATAAAGCCTCATGTGGGGTGCAAGCTATAATCCTGGTGCTGGGGAGGTAAAGAGAGGTAATTCTGTGGGGCTTGCTGGTGCACAGGCCTAGTTCACTTCATGAGTTCCAGGACAATGAGAGACCCTGTTTCACAAAAAAGGGTGGATGGCTTTCTTGAAGAATGACCCTCAAGGCTGTCATCTGCCCCCCACCCCCACTACAACACAACACACACACACACACACACACACACACACACACACACACACCCTGTACCCATTCTCCTACCTAACTTCTTGCAATACTCAAAAACAAAGGGTAAAAATTGAAAAGAATTTCAACAGGGAAAGAGAGCCGAGTGTTAGACCAAGCCAGGGACTGTTTTCATCATAGGACTGTTCACTTAAATCAATGAATCTTGATTTAATTGAGGGAATATCATGGAGTTACTTGCCAGCACCTCAAGTTATGATTGTAAATTACAAATGCAACAGTCAGTATGGGCATTTAGTCAGTTATAAGCCATTCTCCATCCGTGAAACTCTTCTGTTATCCATGAACTGAAAGACATTGTCCTTTTGTACTCGGGTGTGCTGACCATGTAAGGCCTATTCTTTTGGCAGTGGGATGCTATTGAGTCTTCCTTTTTTATATCAAGGGGACATTCAGTGTTAATATTTGGTTTTATTTCTTATCACTTTAAAACCATATAGAAATTCCTAGACTTCTCTGCTCATGGGGCTATGTATCCTCTATCTCACTCTTGGACCTTTTTCTTAAATGTCTTTGCAAAGAAGGTTGGGTTTTGAGAGACAGAAAGTCTTTATCTCTGCCAACTTCTGTTGAAAGAGCTCTTGTTCCATTACTGTTCGTCCTCACATCAGCACTGCCACGAGGACAGATGTAGCTAATTAATCCTTATCAGTTCTGATTCAGTTAAAACAATCTTGGAAACTTTTCATTGTCTGTTGGAATTGTCCTATGGAAACCTTGATTTTAGAAAGGTCAAAATTCTTGCTAAATGGAAACAAGAAATTTACAAGTCAGGTATTTTCCCGGGTGGAGAGGGGTCATGTTTGTCAACAGACTTGTATAAGAAGATAAATTATCACGAAGGATAAATTTGAAGGAGTGGAGAATTTTAAGTCTAGTTTTTAAGCTAGGATGATGTGAGAATAGCATAAAAGCACTTGTATATAGGCATATAGGAGTAGAATATTTTTGCTATTTTGTTATAATATCTTTAAAAAATCAGGCTATTACATTGTTAACAAGAGTGACTGCTAATTTTCTTGGTTGTTTAAATCATCACTTACCCCAGTGAAAGTCTAATTCTTTGGAGATCAATATCTTTGTTCAATTTTTCTTGAAGGTATTTATATGTTATGATATTTATGATATATATTATGATATTTGATATTTATATGAGTTTTAATGGAAAGTTGAGTAAAAACACACATGAATGTATTTATGAAGGAATGAAAATTAAGCTCCTCCTTCCAGAGTAGTAGTATATATTTTTCATAAAATAAGCCATAGATTATATAATTATTACCCTATATTACCACTATCTATTATTACTATTAGTGTATATTGATATTTAACTGAAAAAATTCTTAGGAAAATTTGAAAAACAGATCTGTCATACTAAAGGGAAATTCTGCCATCAAATTTCAACCTACACCTATTTTTATTTACTATGTTCACTCCTGAGCCTCTTGCCACTGCAAATCAACACCAGACATTTGTACCCCTTTGTGTCTGGCTTTTATGGGTGGCTTGGGAATTGAACTCAGCCAAGCAAGCTTGGCAAGTAAGCATTTTTTAACTTTTGAGGCAACTTCCAAGGCCCAGGTGTTTTAATTTTTAAGTATGTTTTTTGGTAGATAGATGAAACTCCAAATATTTTTCTCTTCTGTTGTGGCTTTACCACTCCACTGTTTTCATCCTAAGTCATAAAGGGCAAACTTCTAAAGTTTTTTATACTAAAGATGTTGTTAAAATGTAGAAAGAGCCACATACCTGAAATTCTTATTATTCCAGGAATCGGCATTTAAAGCAAGCATCTCTGGTAGATGATAGATCTGATGCTCTTGGCCCATGGAATGCATTTTGTTACGCATGTCTATAATGGAATCATGCTGATAGTTAAGAAAAACTCGCCGAAATGTAACTTGAATGTTGTTCACCCAGTCAATTTTTATAGCAATTGAGCCCTTAATCATTCATGACAAATTATAAGATCAATAGAATAAAACTCTGGCTTAGAACCAATATGAGAATTATTTGCATGTATACTTCAAAGGATTCAATATGTATTTGCTTTTAATTCTCATGACATTCTAAGTACGTTGTTTCTATAGCACTACCTAGGGAATTTCTCACTTTTAACTTACTATTTTTTTGAGGGCTGTAAATACTTTTATTTGTACATTACTGAGACAACTTCTTAACTGTCTTCACAAACACAACAAAACAAAACCAATGCAGTATGTACCATTGAAACTCATGAACTTAGAGCGGAGGAATATTTAGTTTCCTCTCTACATTCCATGAAGATCAAAGGACCTCCTAGGTGACAAACTTCTGCTTTATTATAATATTTATCGTTTATTAAAGCAGCGCTAAGTACAATGATAATAGCATTTAAAGAAGACTAACTTGTCAGGGTCAAGTCACAAAGATCCTGTGGCCATTTGTTAAACTATTATTTTTTACTAGTATTAACTTGCCTTTATTAAGACAAATGCAGCTGCTTTTATGGAAGACCAATCCTGAATTGTTGCCACCATGGAACTGAACAAAGACTTACAGAATCAAGGCTTCAAATGAGTCTTAAAGTCCAGTGATTTTCATCCACTTCCATGAAGTAGCATCGTCAGGTGGGGAGGATTGGCACTGCCAATGCACTTGGTAAATCTGACATGCATATTACACAAGTCATCTTTATAGAAGAAGGAGAGCTTGGATGAATATGCATTCCCTCCCATCCCCAAGAGGAAAAACTTCCATGTGAAGATCTATATACTAAATTCATAGATCTTCTAAAACTTACTTTAAAGTCAAGTATAGACTTTAACTCCAGAGCTAGGCAGTAGCATTGAGGAGGTCATTGATACCCCAGGGCTACTCTTCTTGATATGATTGGTCTTGGCAAATGGATAGTGCGTTGTCTGATCCATTTTCTTTCTTTCACTAGTAAAATGGGACATCAGGATATTTACTGATTTTTCTAGGCAGATAAGTTTGAGAATGTGACTGTAGACTTGGAGGACAGAGCCACAATGATGAGAATGAGGATGATGAAAATAACAGCACCATATTTTTTATGGGCTTTAATTCTGATCTCTGAATAATCCCTGAAAGGAAATATTCTTTATCAAAGGAGGAATTGATGGTTACAAAGATTAAAGATATTTGGGGAAAGCTTCCAATATTGTTTGCTGAGAGTCTTTAAATTCATAGCAGTACTTAAAGGTAGAGTGAGGAGCATTTGGTAGAGGTGTAAAAGGTTATTAGTCTCAATGCTACACTAAGGAGTTGGCACTTTATTTTGTACAAAGATGTTATCTATGCTCTAAGAAGGCTGTCTTGGTTTTTGTTTAGAAGGTAGATTGCAGCAAGAAAAAAAGATTACTTAACTAGAGGCAGTAAGGTGTGTGTGTGTGTGTGTGTGTGTGTGTGTGTGTGTATGTCCTTGTGTATTGGTCGTATTTGAGTATTCAATAAAAACATATTGATAATGATTGTTCATCGAGTCATGTAAGTATAAAACCTCAAAGTTTCTATTGGACAGCATTTTCACTAGGATGGAATAAAGAAGGATTGAAGGTCATGGAAAATTGTGAAGAGAAGAAGAAAAAAGACACAGGTGATATTCTCTTGTAGGTTATTTTGAAGTAAAGTTGAAGAGTACCATAAACATAAATCAGGAGATCATGAAGGTGGGAGCTTTGGAGAATATCCCAGTAAAGGTGAGTAACTGAAAGGTGTATGTCAGAGTGTGTAGAAAGTTCTGATAGAGAAGGCACCAATGGTTGAATGAGATTTTTATAGTCCTTGTAAGACAGCACTGAAATTGATTAGCTTACTACTATTATTACTGTAAATATATATGTGCTGGGTGTGGTGGTGCTGCCTTTAATTCTAGCACTTGGAAGGCAGAGGTAGGGGGATCTCTGTGAATTCAAGGCCAGCCCGACACTACAGAGAGAGTTCTAGGTCAACCTGGGCTAGGGTGAGACCTTGCCTCAAAAAAAAAATAAGACTAAACAAAAACAAACAGAAATATACATTTATTTACAAAATATCTGATTCTAGCTTAATGAAAGGTCTTTAATATTATACTTGGAATAAATCAAAGCTAAAAGTAGCTTCCATTAAAAGCTTGTGCAAGATTATCCAATAGAAATGTTAGTGTTTTAAGTTTGCATGGCTTAATAAGTAATCACTATCAACATTTGTTTCCTGAACACTGGAAATGTGACTAAAGCACAAAGGAGCTGATTTTTTAAATTTTATTCAATTTTAATTATTTTAAGTTAAACTATCTATAAGTGGATCTGCTGAAAGGGATAGCACAGGTCAAGATATTTAATTTGAAAAATAGCACATTATTAGCACTTTGGAGATGACAACTCCGTTTGTAATAATCCTATGAAATTCCTTACTCACAAAATAAATAGAAGTGTGACCAGTTAAGTGTAAAATTGTTAAATGTTGCAAGTTTCTTTTAGCTACATATTTTCCATTGATGTTAATGCAATATGTAGATGAAACTGTGTTCATCATTTCAAAATTTATAAATCTTATTTAAACATAACTAGCTTTCATTTTTGTTTTACTTAATTCACTTCAGTTAAGATTATCTTTCAGAGAAACGCCAATCTAATTATTGGTAGAACAGGAATCTGTTTCCTAATTATATTCCATAGTGTTCCAAGAAGATATCCATTCCTGGGGATTAAAAAGTGAATGTTGAGGCTACAATGACAATTTCTTATTTGACATAAAATTTTATCTATTGACTGACTCTAGATTAAATACATTACAGTAGAGTGTTATAGCAGAATTATATAGTCTCAAGGTTTTCAGTAGGATATGAGCAGAGGTAATATATCACCAGCATGTACCTAATCTCTTGATTTTTCAGTAATTTAAATGTACATACATATATTTCCTAATGGAATACTGATATATGAGCATAAAGAGTTGTCCTTACTTTCTGCTATATTTTTGTTATAAAAATTTCAGTCTATTTTCCAGAGTGGATTCATAATATTTTGATCTTAAGATCTAGATTTGTTACTGTTTCTTTCTCTGGCCTTCATGGCATTATTGGGGAAAAGGGACAAAAAGGAGAGGACTCTGTTTAAGGCACAGCATGTTTATAATTTAGCATGGTTATTTATTAGATTGATGGTCTGAGACACATTATTTCTTTTCAAGTTTATCTTGAGGTCTGATGCACGTGAGCATACACCTGCCTTTTAGGTTATTCTTTTGCGTCCTTTAAAATTTTTATTTTATGTTTTTGTGAATGAGAACAAGACCTTAGGCTTAGGAAGTGACATGAGTACAGAGACTTCTTCATTTCAAAACCCTCTTGTTCTTTTTTAAGTTTTTGGTCATGTCCAATACTATGGAATTTTAATTAACTTGTATAAATTTTTAATTAAACTATATCTATTCCATGGCATTTTTTCAACAGTTTATGCAAATTTTAATTGAATCATTCAATGACAATAATATGCAAACCTGGCAAAAACATGGGAATTGATAGTGGGCTAACTTAATAAGAAAACAGTCCTTTGAGCAGGGAAGAGGTCTTCAGTGCATGTGTGAAATGAACATAAAATTTATCAGGCAGCTACAGGTACTTCTGAGAGTAAAAGAGGGCACAGTTGACTCCCAGAACAAACAGTGAACTTGGTGCTCTCACTCTGGGGTACCTGACTAGCTATGGTGCTCAGATGCTTTAATGTCTATCAATTCATAGACTTGACACAAAGAATAGAAATTTGGCTAGCTTATAGCTTCTCATTTATAACTTTATGTTTATACAGTTCATATGCTAAGCAGACACCAAGCTAAACATTTATGATTTAGGACATCATTCAATTCTCACACATTTATAGGATAGATTATTTTTATCCCCATTTAATAAATGAAATTAATCTTTATTAAGTTCTTAAGATAGCATCTAATCTTTGCATAATTTGGTAAATTCTATTTATTTCATATTAGACCAAACCCTGTGCTAAATATTTATTTCCTCGTTTAATTCACATAATGAGCTTATTAAGATTAGTAGTTTAAACAATTCCTATTTTACAGTTGAGTATAAATATGCTGTTCTTAGTAAATACCTGATGAGTATCATAAACTAGGTATAAATTGAGATCTCTCAGACAAATGTGTACAACCAAATTATTAGGCATAATTACTTGCAGAATCAAAGTGTGTTGTCATGAACCATGATACTTCATTGGGACAAGAAACAGTGTAAGGAGAACCATTATACATACATGAGCATGGGCCAGTTATACTCCCGGAGATGCAGTTTTGAAAGGTTCCCTGAATTCAGTTCTATACCATTTGGGCAAGGAGATAGTTTTAACCCAAGCCTGTATTCCGGCTTCATGCCTGGCCTCTCCTAGCATTTCCCACAGTATTGTTCTCTCACAGATAGGAATCTGTAACTAACTAGTAATGCTGCCTTAAGATAGATGTATTTGGTCAATGTGAGCAAGTAGAACTATGACAATTGTTGTGGTCAGCTTTCTAGTTGCTGCGCAGAAAGAACCCAAGCAAAAGCGGCTTGTCCAGGAATGGGTTTATTAGGCTTATGGACTCGAGGGGAGACTCCATCCTGGCAGGGAAAACGATGGCATGAGCAGAGGGTAGACATCACCTCTGCCACAACACTGGAAACAGTGGCAGGAAGGTGTGCCAAACACTGGCAAGGGGAAGCTGGTTTATAACCCTCATAAACCTGCCCCCAACAACACAGCTCCATTGAGGTTGTAAAATCCAAACTGCCATCAGCTGAGGATCAGTTACCCAGAACACATTCATTTGTTTGTGGGGGAAACCTGGATCAAACCATGACATCAATGAAATGAAAAACCAAATGATAATTGCCTGGAGTGATAAAGGTCATACACCTTAGGATAATGAAAGCATTTGAGGAAATCACCACCTTACAAGATCATTGGAGATTTAGACACTGCTGAAATAACCATATGAATAATAGCGTATTCAACAATATCCAATATCGTGACCAGCAACATACTTTACTCTGCTCACCTAAATATCAGCAAAGTGTTTTTAAGTTAAAACATCTAGAATAATATATTGAATAATTTGGAAAATTGTCAAGTATAAGTGCTAAGAGGAGTGATGGAGATGAGCATTTCTTCCTTTAAAATTTTCCTCAAAATTTAATTATTATTTATTTGCAAGGAGAGAGAGAGAGAGAGAAAGAGAGAGAGAGGAGAGAGAGAGAGAGAGAGAGAGAGAGAGAGAGAGAGAGAGAGAGAGAGAGAGAGAGAGAGAGAGAGAGAATGGGGCCTCAACTTTACATGGGTACTGGGAAATGGAACCCAGGTGGTTAGGCTTTACCAAGGGCAAGAGCCTCAGCCGCTGAACAATCTTTCCAGCCCCAGAAATGAAGATTTTCATATTACTTTCTTCTCAATTAGCTCTGACACCAAAAAGAAGTCATTCAAAATGCCTAATTACTACTCTAGCTTTAATTCAGCAATAATAAGTAATAAACTTTTTTTGCTTATACGGCTATTGTGAAGAGAAAGTGGCTTCACAGTTTTAATATTTTATTGTATGTCATTCTGTTTATATAGAGTTTAAATTAATATTTGTATGCATTTCTTTTCGACATTTAAGTCTATGTGGACAAAGCCTCACATAGTGTTATTGTTCTTTTAGCATCAGTATCTAGCAGAAAGCTTGGTAACAAAATCTACTTTTGATTCTTTTTTGTTGAATGATTACATTACATGAGTGAAGTACGAGTCAAAAATGCCTCTGAACCTTATAAGCGTTGTAAAAACACATATTATAGTTATTTTATGCCAATTAACTAGTTGATGCCATAACTAATTAAACCACATAAGAATGGAATATATTAATGTCCTGTTTCAAATGAGAAAGTGCCAAAGGTTAAATTTTTTCATTTCTTGAGTGATAGCTATCTTATTTTTCTCAAATCTCTCTCTGTCTCTCTCTTACACACACACACACACACACACACACACATACACACACGCACACACACACATACACACACAGCACATTTGTTAAATGAATTTGGTTTGTCAAGGACAATGCTTATGTTTGAAGGTGAACTAAAAATACCTCATAGCCTTGATGTCTTTGATGGCTTGATGATGCAAGCCTTGATGACTCACACTAATAAAGTTTGTTTACTACATGGCCAAATGTAGGTTGTGAACAAATTAGAAATATCCGACTTATTTATATGCACCGAGACAAAATGTAGCAAACAAATTAACATTGAAAAATCCATCCTATTTCTCATGTCAGCTAAACTCCTTCTGTTATCCTGTTGTTATTCATATTCTGGCACTTTATCCTAAACTGTGCATCTGACAAAATGGCCAACACCTCCATCGTTCAATAGCCATGATTATTTGTAGATAAACTAATTTAGCACAAGAAGTGTTCTTCCAATGATCAGATTTCTGACTTACTGGTCGGACTCCTCTATATTTGTTAGGAACACAGATTCTGAATTCAAATGACAAGGGTTAAAATCCTAGCTCTGGAGCTTCCTAAAAAGTAGGGGTGGTGTTTTCCTTACATGCAAAAAAGAAACCAGAGTCCCTATAGCTAGTTTGTTAACAGTAAATGAAATGCCTGGGATGCTGCTGTGGTCATTGTTATGACATCCCACGGTAATCATAGCAGCGGAGTGTTTCAGTTCAAAAGGATGCTTAGACATCAGATATGCAATGTGAGGTAACTGATACAAAATGGTTTGGGAATGATTTTAAATTTACTCAGGCATGAAATATAATTGCAAGAATCTGATGAACCTCTTGGAGAACGTAAGTCAAAAGAAAGAGCATGCAACCTGATATACATTTCCTAAAGTTTGACTTGTTACATTTTAAAGTGCTATCTAATTCATTGCAGATTCTAGAAATGAAATGAATATATATTTATGTGGGGGGATTTAAGTATGTAAACTCAACTAGTTCTGAAGAACGAGTCTGGAGAGCAAGGTTTTCATGCTATGTTGCATTTGAATGAAGGGCTTTTCCTTAAGATGCTTTTGGGACAAATTAATTATTTTCTATGACCTTCAAATTTCCCAACTGTTTTTGTGAACATTCATGGAGAGCTTTAATTGGCATATACTTCAAGAGAAGTGTAGAGCTTTCTAATAAAAAAAGCAAAAATAGCCTAACCAAAAGGATGTATCCAATTTAGGAACTTTAGTGCTCACATATCTTCCATTTGATCCATGAATACAGAACAGAGAATAAAAATGATGGTGTTTGTTCTTTGAGCTTAACTAAATCTCATTTCATTTCACTTATTTTACTAGGTCTATGTCTTTTCTTAGGTACAATATAGTGATTTCTAATCTATAAAAACAAATGTAAGAAAGTATTGATAACTATGTACTTATCC
>PVHP010049228.1:0-12245 GCA_004024765.1 Zapus hudsonius
AGGGGAGCATGGGTGGTTACTAGGAATTAGCAACCTGGTTGCTAGGTAACTTGGCCTCAGCAGGGGTCATGATCTCTAGGAGGAAAGCCTGCAGGCGGAAGAGAGAAGGTTTGGCAGAGAAGATAGGAATTTAGCATTAGTTAGTAGGGGGAGGAGCAGAGACCTTCAAAACAAATGTTGATGCATTTATGGCACAAACGGCTCACCACATTATAGAAATATACTAATACCCAATAAAATATTTTTTTTTGTTTTGTTTTCAACTTGACCTTTTATTAATCTTGAGTGGACCTCTGGTGTTGTTCACAGGAAGGCAGCCCTCTTGGTAGGGGGAATGATGTAAAGAAGGATTAAGAAAGCTAGAAACAAACTTCTGTCCTGGAAGGGCACTGTAGGAAGGAAGTTCGAGAGACTTGGAGCGTCAACAGGTCTAGAGGTCTAGGAAGGGTTGCAAGAAAAGGGAAAGAAAATCTCCTCTCTTTCCCTCCCTCCACCACTCTCATTTTCTGTCATGTGCTTGTGCTGCTGGTGATGGATTTCCCCCCTCTGCTTGGACTGTGAAAAAGGCGGGCCAGCCTCTTTTACCATTATAGCACTTCTCCTGGATCTGTAGCTTCAATAAATCCTTTCCTCCCATAACTGTGACTGGTTTTGAGTTTCATCCCAGTGGCATGTGGCTGACTATGAAAAACACTCTTTTTTTCATCTTAACCTGAAAAAACATATTAAACAAATTTATAGATTTAAAAAATTATAAAACCCCAAATACTTTAAAAAGGGTTCCAGGGATTTTGGGTGCAGCTGATGGTAGAGTCCCCAACCAGGAGAGAAAAAAGATTTCAAAATGCTTTATTAGCCTTCTAATATATTTTCTTTTTTTTTCTTTATTGTTCATAATGAGTTATATTGTTTAGTGGGCCAACCATGAGTTATCCCCAATTCCCCGTTGCCTCCCTTCCCCATCCCAGTCAGCTGGATATGCTACTCCATGGGCCGTCTGTATCAGTCTTTGTAGTAGGGGATCATGGATAGCCCGGTCTTCAGCCGGGCTCTCATGTCTCAAGTGTGTAGTTACTGAGGGTTGCCTAGTCTCTGCTATTCTCCCCCACCACAGCTCTCACAATCTTTCCACCCCCTCTTCTGCTCAGTTCCCTGAGTCGTGGTGGGTGAGTATTGAGGCTGCTTTGGTGTTGTGAGCTTAGGGGTTTTTGTGTCGAGATTCATTGGCTTCTGTCACACTGGCTTATCTTTTGTTGATTGAATGTCTATGGCTGTGGGTCCCTTGTACATCCAATCATTCTCTGTGGAGTTCCATATGGATCCTCCCCCGTATGACTGTGGTGGCTCATCTCATGCCAGGATCTCAGTTTTCTGCCTGCAATTGGTTGGTAGGGTTATATTGGCCACAGCTCCCTCGCTGTATCCTGAAAAATACAAACACAATCTCCATCAGAGAATGAGGTCAGTCAGTATCAGTTAACAAATATACAACAATCTGGATTACTTAGCTTCTATTTTTAAAAGCCTCCCCGGCAGTCACTCGCATAGTGCATCTTTTCTTGGGAGCCCAAGAGTATGGGATCTTTTGCATATCTCCCTGAATCCCCGGTTCCAATCAATGGTTCCCCCTCACTGAGTGGAATATTTAGCCGAATTTAATAGCTGTTGTTTGCCTCCCCCAGGCTCAGGCTCCTCCATTGCACATGTGCTCCTTTCTCGGTTTCCTTTTCACTCCCAGTAGGAGGTGTGGTCAGCCTACTCATGGCCTCAGGCCTCAGCCTGTATTTCATGCCAGTGGTCTGTTGACACCAGCTGTTGGTGTTCAGCTTCCCCTGGCAGCTGGTGTAGTGTCTTCCAGCACTGCACTAACTGCCTTCTGGGAGCTGGTTACCATTCCAGACCTCGAAGAGTCTCTCGATGCTGAACGATGGTATTCTGTGGTTTCTTCAGCAACAGGGTTTGCCTCAGGCCTGGGGAGAGCATTCAAGAGCCTTGACAGAATTCTGTCTTGTTTTTGTACCCTCATGGGTCACTTTGGTCAACAGCTCAGTGAGGGAAGGAACCAATGGCTGGGACCTGGGGCTGTCAGACTGCTTAATTGTTTACAGACTCAGACATTCTCCCCTACTACTCACGGCCCCTCTTACCAGTTGACACCCACTACTTACTCTTTAGGTTACGGTATGCTCGCGAGAATTTTATGTTTTTGAATCTAATTTGTTTTGGCCTCATGTTTGAGCCATTTCCCTCCCCCCTTCCCTTACCCCACTCTTATACCCTCTCAGTTCTTTCTACTAGTCTGGATAAAGAAATTGGATATCCTGGCTAAGGACTGCATATGAGGGAGAGTATGCGGCGTTCCATTCTCTGTTCTTTTGAGTGTTTGCTTAGTAAGATCTGCTCAGTCAGACCATTTTTCCCTAAATTTTGATGTGTCATTTTTCCTTTCAGCTGAGTATAATTCCATCGTGTAAATATACCACAGTTTCATTGTCCATTCCTCCATGGATGGGCATTTGGGTTGATTCCAATTCTTAGCTATAATGAATTGGGCTGCTATAAATATAGTTGTACAAAATTTTCTGCATCGAGATGCGGCATCTTGCGGATAGATGCCTATTAGAGGTATAGCTGGGTCCATTGGTAGTTCTATGTCCATTCTGTCTAGAAGTCTCCACACTGCTTTCCATTATGGTTGCAAAAGTTTGCTATCCCACCAGCAGTGAATGAGGGTTCCCTTTTCCCCGCATCCTCGCCAGCAACGATTGTTGTTGGTTTTCTTTATGATTGCCATTTTGACAGGGGTAAGATGGTATCTCATTGTGGTTTTGATATGCATTTCCCTGATACTTAGGGATGCTGAGCAGTTTCTCAGGTGAGAAAAGGTCATATGTGTTTCCTCCTCCGTGAATTCTCTGTTGAGATCAGTAACCCATTTTGTGAGGGGTCATTTTGGGTTTTTGTTATCAATATTTTTTAGTTCTCTGTATGTTTTGGAAATTAATCCTATGTCTGTGTTGTAGTTGGTTAAAATCATTTCCCAGTTTGAAGGGGGTCTATTGGCTTTGAGTATGGTCTGTTTGTCTGTACAGAAGCTTCTGAGCCTGATCAGGTTCCATTGGTTAAGTGTTTGTTGTATTTCCTGGACTGTTGGAGATTTGCTCAGGAAATTTTTTCCCACTCCTATTTCTTGTAGGGTTCCTCCTATTTTTTCTTCCAGCGTGTTCACAGTTACCGTATTTATATTAAGGTCTCTGATCCTTTGGAATTGATTTTTGTGCAAGGTGAAAGGAGTGGGTTTATTTTCATTTTTTTTTACACATGTTTATCCAATTCCTCCAGCACCATTTGTTGAAGATGCTATCTTTGGCCCAGCATACATTGTTGGCCTCCTTGTCAAAGACCAAATAACTGAAGTTACTTCCATTTAAAGCTGGGTCTTTAATTCTGTTCCATTGATCTGTCTTTCTGTTTTTATGCCAGTACCATACTGTTTTTGTTACTATGGCTTTGTAGTATGTTTTGAAGTCAGGCATGGTGATACCTCCTGAGTAGGATTTTTTACTTAGAATAATTTTGGCCATACGAGGTCTTTTGCCCTTCTATATAAATTTAGAGATTATTTTTTCTATGTCTGTGAAGAACAAGGTTGGGATTTTTATCGGCATAGTGTTGAATCTATAAATCGCTTTTGGGAGGATTGCCATTTTTACTATATTGATTCTCCCTATCCATGAGCATGCAATATCTTTCCATCTTCTCATGTTCTCCTCTATTTCCTTCTTGAGTGTTTCAATATTTTCCTTATATAAGTCCTTTACAGCCTTGATTAGTGATATTCCAAGGTATTTGATTTTCTTTGAGGCTATAGAAAATGGGACAGTCTCTCTGGTGTCTTTTACTGTCTGCTTGTCTTCTGCATATATAAAGGCTACTGATTTTTGTGTGTTGATTTTGTATCCTGCCACGTTGCTGAAGGCATTAATCACCTTTAAGAGGTTACTGATACTATTCTTTGGGTCTGATATATAAAGGATCATGTCATCTGCAAAGAGGGATAGTTTGATTTCTTCCTTTCCGATTTGTATTCTTTTTATGCCCTTCTCTTGTCTAATCACTTGGGCTAGAACTTCAAGAACTATGTTGAAGAGCAGTGGTGAGAGTGGGCAGCCTTGCCTTGTTCCTGAATTGAGTGGGAACTCCTTGAGTAGTTCCCCATTGAGTATGATCTGTCCCAATAAATATTTTTAAAAGCACATCATTTAAATGGTTACAAGCATATGCCCTTTCAATCTCAGGTGTTCTCCTGTGAGGATTTATATAATCAATCAATCAACACACGTCTCTTTGAACAGCCCGCCAACACACAGTGTCTCACTCACTGCCACACATCAGCATCTAAGATGGGGACATGTAGCATGTGTTTGTGGAAGAGATAATTGAATAAATATGTATTCTGGGCTATTGAGTATTCAATGAGCTGCCACTGGTCAGAGGTAAACAACAGGTAAGTTGACATGGATGCCATCCCTGTTGGCAGGATATGGACCTTCACCCCCAGGGTAATGGTCTGCTCTGTCTGGCCAGAACTTTCTATGGAAATACAGGATGGGTGCAGCCTTCACACTGGATCCCTTGTAGTCACTTCCACCTCTCCAATTTTTGGTTTCATTTGAATCTACAAAAGAGTTGAAAGGACAACATAATTAACATTCATGTTTTTTTTTTAACTAAAGAAAATGAATAATTCCAAGTTGGCATAAAGGGACTTAAAATTTCCCAATTGTCCCATAACTGTGTTTTCTTAAAGACATTCCAAAAATCCTGAATCTAAGGAAGTTTCATATGTTCATTTGTCTCTTTTCTCTTTTAATCCAGAATAGTCAACTGCCCTTTTTTCTTTTTTTTTTTATATCATTGACTTTTTTGAAGAGTCTTTCAGAATGCTGTACATTCTTGAATTATATACTTTAGGTTTCAAAATGTTATAAAGTGAATTAAGAACATGTGGCCAAGGCCCCTTTTATTAGACAAGGATGTTTTAGTGAACTGGGAATTTTGGTGAAAATGTTAGTCATAGAGACAGAGGAGAAATTTCATTTAACGTACAAGACAGAGAAATCCATTCCTTGTGGTGAAGGACAAAAGCATCTATCTCAATGAAGAAGTATTCATTTTTAATTCATTGATAATTTCTCCTTTTCAATGATAATAGGTAAAATTTTCATCAATTAATTTCTGAAGCATGATAACCATATTTGAAAATAAATCCATTGTACATTTCAAGCACAATTTTAGATTAGGTTTTCAAAAAACATTATATGTAATAAATCATATGTCAGATAAGGTAGTCTATCATTACATATTAATAATTATTTTGTTAATCAGGTCAAATAGGATTATATAGAGATTTTTGAAAAATTTAATCAGTGTTGCTACATAATGACATCTTTTTTGTCACTCTTGATAGGAAATTAATTGTGCATTTTTTTTTTTTTTGGCGGTGATTAAAACAGGTACAGGCATCAATCCAAATCAATTCTTCTTTCATTTAAATGGACTGATTTGTTCTATTAAATCAGTGAATAGCACTTATCTGGTTTTATTCCATAAAAACAGACAAATGCACTAATTTACATTTTGCTTTATACTTTCTATTAATTTATTTATCTGCATGGATGCACTTATACACTTTAGGGCTATTTAAATTTATTTTAAATGCTTTATTATCAATGCATGTTACCAACCATCTTTTAATATCTTGTGCAGAAAGTGATAAGTGCTTAGTATATGTCTCTTGTGCAAATGAACACAAATTTGTTTTATGCATAATTTCAAATCTTTGTCACACACGGTCATCTGCATGGAGATTTAGAGGATGCTCTTGACAGATGACAGTTGGGACCCTGCAGGGTGAGAAAAGAAGCCCTGCCAGCCTGGTATAAAATCAGTGACCTTAAGGCTGCCCTTGAGAGACAGCAGGAGTGTGCACACACAGATCCTCAGCACCTCCTCCTGGGGCCCTGGGTCTCAGGATTTACATGTGTAGAAAACAATGACCATATTAGCATTCAGAACTAGCCACATCAAATGCTGCCTCTTCCAAGGCTGTCAGCAAATGAAAATCTAGGGATCTTTAGATGGTTTTATGGTAATCATAATGCCATTTGTAGGTTCATTCTTCTCTAAAATGCTGCTCATAAAGTAACTACCTAACCCATTATGCTGTTTTTAGAGGAGGGGAAAAATTCAAATTATCCAATTTCTTTGTTTGCTTAGAAGTCTTACCCTGTAGCATATATTTGCATATGTTTGGAGCTCAAGTTTGGCTTCTTATATTTCTGAGTGACAGAATGCCAGGAATCTATCTGTTTGCATTCTATCTGTTTGCAATCAGTCCCTTGATCTTCTTTTCTTCATTAAATTCATGCTTTATCCTCAGTTTGGCTGATATGATACAGTTGCACAGGGTTCTTTGAGTGACATCTTTGGAGGTTTTTTTAAGGACCCAAGTTAGGTCTTTTCTTAACTCATAATTTATCTATCTCCTGCCTTTGGGCTACAGGCTTTTTTTTTTCCCCTTCAAACTAGTCTGAATAAATCCAAACTGCCAAATGTTTGAGCTGCTGTGAATAGGAATTTTACCCGTTGACTTAGTAAAGCTACTGGCTTGCAGGGCCTGCTGCTTGACAGCTCATCAGACAGATATGTGTGATACTCAGTTTCCAGGCTGGAGAAAGTCAAAATTGTGAACCCATTTAGCCCAATACCCAGCACACAAGAGTGCCCTCCCCTCTTCACTCATGCATCTTGTTTAGCTAGCATGATCGTAGGTGGTCCTGCCTCAGTACTGACCGGTTCTTCACTATGTTCCTCTGGAATGTTCTGGAATGTTTCCAGGGAACTCTTGACCATTCTCTTTTAGGGTGGGTATGTTGTTATCCAAGGGGATAGAAGGATAAAAAAAAACATAGAAAAGTAGATTATGACATGAAGAACCACTTCAGCTGTGATCCAAGAAGTAGGAAGCTACAGTTCCTGTAACCAATTGTGGAAAGCATAGACCAGCATCACCGCTGACCCACTAAACTTCTGTTCAGCTCCTGCAGTTTGTCTTTCCCTTTGCTGTCACTCACAACAAATGTGAATGGAAGTGAGATAGATCAGAGATTAGTGGGACCAAATGAGTGAAGCCTCAGTTTATAATGCATCATTTCATAGACCACCAATGTCAATTGAGAAATGGAGCTTTGTAATTGTCAAAGGAAATATTGTCATGTAGGAGAAGTAACACTGAAAAAGAAAATGAGATGACTTGTAAATTTCAATTTCAAACACTCAGATTTTACGTTTGCTAATGGAACTGATAAAGATCTTTTTGATTGCTCCTCTTCTTTTAATGATACCTGTCATCAGTTTTGATTTCTAAGATCACAGAGGTACCATGTTTTAGACTGAGCAAAGTTAGATTTGAGATCGAACAAGCTGGTAAAAAAAAATGCCATAATTCTAAATCTCCCTGCTCTTCCCACGACTATTGGGTTGGAAAGGACTGAAGGTAAGAGGTATTGTCTGGAGGTTCTGTCTCCTATGTCTTGAGGGGCACTGAATCCTTTCCGCCCCCCCCCCCAAACCTCTATGAAATGAAACTCAGCAACAGTCACTTCCTGTGGTTCTAACCATTTGGGAGTGCATTCAAAACCACGGCAATGCTTATGCTTTTCTGTTTATTCTTTACCCAAAAAGTCAAGTGTAGTGGATGTTTAGTTTAAAATTCTGCCTGTATTGGAGTACACACTAAGTCACTACTGTAGTTTCCAAAAGTCAGGTTAGTCTTTCAAATACTGAGTACATAATTAGGATTTCGGGGAACTGCATAGACAAAAAAAGTGTGTTATTTTTAGCAAGAATTCTCCCAGACATATAAATTTCTAATTGGAGAACTTTCACCAATATGAATACACAAAAGGGGAAGAAAGAAAGAAAGAAAAACTGGTTACCTCTGGTGCAGTTCATAACCCCCTATCATATGGACAAATTCAGTATGCACACCAAGTAAGGACCACAGTGGGTGGTGGACAGAGAGGAGGGAAACTGGGACACATTCACAAGAGTTGCCCATACAATGTATAAACTTATTCATAATAAAGATATTAAAAAAAGGAATTTGAGAGGGATAAAGATAAGTGATTTGGGGGTTTGAAGAGATGGCTCAGCAGTTAAGGCATTTGCCTGCAAAGCAGAAGGACCCAAGTTTGATTCTCCAGTATCCATGTTAGACCAGATGCACAAGGTGGCCCATGTGTCTGGAATTTGTAGAGTCCCTGATATGCATTCTCTGTCTATCTGTCTGTCTGTCTGTCTTTCTGTCTGTCTGTCTGTCTGTCTGTCTGTCTGTCTGTCTGTGTCTCTCTCTCTCAAATAAATAAATAAAATATAAAAAAAGAAAGAAAGCTGCCTGACGTAGCCAAAGTGAGTCAGCTTTATCCAAACGGTGTGGTGGTTGGGTGCTTATATGCTTTTGAACATACAGACTTAGAAATGACCTTTGAGACTTTGCTGGTCACAGTGTCTGTCTGAGGTCTGATGGGTTGGACTGAAAGTTGTAACCCCCAGAGCTCCTCCAGGTCATTCGGTTAGTTCCACCAAAACAACCCATAATAGAGCTCTGGTTTTCAACCTTAATAATATAAGCTAATTATTTGTGGTATAGACTATTAACATAAATTATAATGCCAATAAATTATTTTTACTGATGACTTTTTAGAGATATGAAATATTTATGACATAAAAATCATTTCAGCAGAACAAGCTACATATAAAAATATAGCACCTAAACCATTTGATTAGAGTTGTGTTCATTTGAAAGCTCTTCATATGTACTAAGAGCATGCCATTTTATATTCACAAAGTAATACTCTATAGGTGAGTCATAGCATTAAGTGAGCACATAGGAAAAGGCTCAGTATTGATAAACTTTCTTATATTTTGCTCAGAAAGTACCCTGAATTTCAAAATATAAATTATATTTTTAGGGCTGGAGAGATGACTCAGTGGTTAAGACACTTGCCTCTAGTGCCTAAGGCCCCTGGTTCAATTCCCCAGTACCCACATGGGCCAGACCCACAGATGGTGGCCCTGGTACGCTCTCTCTCTCTCTCTCTCTCTCTCTCTCTCTCTCTCTCTCTCTCTCTTTCTGTATCGCTTTGCTTGAAAATGAATAAATAAAATATTTTAAAAAATTATATTTTTAATTTCCCCTTCACTTGCATGGGAATATGGTTCTAGTATTTTAAAATAGACACATTATACATAGTATTTATGTTTGCAAGTTGCCTTGATAAATTTTTGCACATTGCCTAATTCTATGAAAAACATTGTTAAATCTTTCACTTCAATTAGCAGACAATGATTGAACAGAAAATGAAAAGTGCTGTTTAGCCAAAAGACCTCATGATGAAGTTTGAAGTCCATGATGGCCTGAATTATTTATAAACAAAGAGGCAAATAAGGCTGAAATGAGGCATATGCCATGCCCTAGCTGTCCCTGAAATCTAACACACATGGTGTTGGGTTTGGAGAGAGAGTCAGTCACGGATCCCTGGCCCCCTGGCCAGCAGGAGACAGGCCCCATGGGGAAAGGTGAACACGCAGCTGGAGCCTCACATACACACATACACATACACTGGGAGAAGTGTCTGAGAAAATCTCAAAACTTTATTTTAGCATCCAACCTTATATACAATCCAGGGCTGCATTGCATTATTTTATCTCTTTTACAAGGGAGCTCAGAAAACAGGAACAAGGCTTATTAGCACTTATAAACAGGATTGAGGGCTGTCAGCCATCCTCTCTACCTCCTGGGGGCACAGGTGTACTAGGATCAAAAGGCATGAGCTACCATGCTCTGGGCTCTCATCCAGGTGCATATTATATTCTAAAACTTAGCTCACAGATATTCAGCCAGGCTGGGACCCAACATGTCACCCTTTTTTGTTTATTTGTAAGCAGGAGAGTTTGGCCACACACCTTGGGACCATCTCATACTTGTCATAAATGTGGGGGAGTTTAGCTTCAAACATAACCCCTAAAAGTCCAAACAAGGAACAAGCCTCCAAAGTGGGCCCCTCATATCCTGAGAGAAATTACTGTTGGGGGAGACAATATTTAGGCCCTCAATGCCATGAGCTGTATCTCATTGACTTAAAAGCAATTAGCTTAGCCGTGGAGACTGTATGAACAAAGATTGAGGAGGCTTTATCTTGCTCTCTGAGCCCCTATTGTTGGTTTAAGTTCTGTTTGAACTTTTTAAGGGAGTCCACAATAACTCCTGTTTGGTTATCAAAAGCATAATACAAAAGCATAATATTTTTTAGTCCCCCCTACCTGAAGAAATAATATAATATATAGTACAATTTTTTTTTCACCCCCAAGAAATAACATAAAACATTTAGTCCTTGTCTATTTTGGAAGACCACTCCAGACAAAGATTTTAACAGCCACTTGAAGGAAGCTTTGATTAAACTCTGTTAATGTCCATCTCTGCTCCAGCAACACCAAGTCTCAGGGCAAAGGCTAGGGTAGCTGCTTCTTGTCCTCCTCAGCAGAGCGGGGGCATGGCTTGTGGAGGCAGGGTGCCATTCAGCTGCAGCAGTGGCTTCTGTGGGTCTGCAGAGGGCATGATTGTCCTAGACAGGCTCTGGGAAGAAAAAAAGAAAGAGGGAGAGGGGCACCTATTCGGTTTTACCCTAATTTTTAATTATATTTAAATTTCTAGCGGGTACTCATATAGAGCAGGTCTCCCCAATGGGAAAGACATAGCCAAATCCTCTCCCAGGTCCTTGGCAACCTTGTGTGGGGTCTCATTCCTAAACTTATATAATTTCCCCCTCTCTTGAGGACACCCCAATTGCTGTTGGGACATGGAAATGAAGAAATCTCTCTCTCATCTTTTTCCTGCTGAATAGGACACAAAGTTATGGCAGCTGGGGGTGTCCCTCAGAGAGGGGATGTGTTCTTAGCCAAGGCCCAAGAGAGAGACCCATTAGCCATATCACATTGCCAAGATTTTGTCCTGTCTCACATTGTGAGGTAGGAGGTCAGGTGACTTCCCCATAAGTGGGGAGTGTTACACATAGGGTGTCCAGTGGAGAGTGTCAGGTTGCTGTCCACTGTGGAAATTCAAATCCATCCCCAGAGTTGTTTATCGAATGGCATCATAGCATCTGATATGGTCTGAGATGGTTCCTGTATGGCTTGCAAAGCATAAGACATATATTAATAGAGTTATTAAGAAGAGATATGTACAGCATTTATCTTAATAAAAGCATAAGTGTTACAATATCTCTTGATTATTACTATAGACAAAACATAGTTTTGGAAGCATTTTCAGCAATAAATCCAAATATAGAGATCTAATATGGAAGTCACCAGATCAAGAGCAGTCTAGAAAGACAGCATCTATGTTTGAAAACATACCAATTTTCCGGGAGGGTTTGGAAACTCAAAGTGTAGAGGCTGAAATAGTTTTCCTCAGATGTCTGAACTTGTGTCCTGGAGTAGGGAATATGTCTTAAAGAGTTAGTTTAAGTACACAAAACAAGACAATTGTTGAAATAATATCTTAGAAACTCTGTGATTACCCACAATAAAGTAGAGTCTGGACACTGTTGAATTAGAACAACTGAGTTCTAATATCAATCTGGTTTTGAAAAAAACAAAACAAAACATGTGACAATCAATGTTGCTAGTTTAACATTAGGACTTAATTAACCTAATATATAGTAATGATTCTTATAAACACAAGACAATTATGTTTTATCCATGACATAAATTATACAAAAATTTAATTAAGTTATTCCAACACATTTATCTAATAGGAGGATAGAAGTCACAATGACTGAAGTCCAATAATGACCATTTGATTTATCTTAAAAACTTAATTTGTCCAATAATAATTTGTCCAATTATTCATATTGGCAAACAAATGTAGTTAGCCTGGGCAAGTACCTTAAGAGTTCTATCTGTACATTTCTCAACCCAAAACCAACCTAGTCACTGAGGCAATAGCTATAACTGGAGTGATCAAGTCCAGTGGTAGCAGTGGTCAGTTTACGTGGTTTCACAAGCAAAAGAACAGTTGTACTCTGTTTTATAAAAACTTAGACTAGAGAATCATTTAGTACTTAAACCTGACCTGTGGCAGTTATTTCTTTTAAAACTTGCTATGACTAGTCTTTTTGTAA
>PVHP010049229.1:0-12279 GCA_004024765.1 Zapus hudsonius
GAGAGAGCATGCTAGGGCCTCCTGCTGCTGCAAATGAACTCCAGACATGCGTACTACATGGGTCCTGGGGAATTGAACCCAGGCTGGTAGGCTTTGCAAGCAAGTTCCTTTAACCTCTGATCTTCTCAGACCAGTGTTACAGATTTTTAAAATATACATATATGCACATATATAATATAAAATATATTTTTTAAAAATATATTTTATTTATTAGAGAGAGAGAGAGAGAGAAAGAGAGAGAATGGGCACAGCACGAACTCCAGACACATACGCCCTCTTGTGCATCTGGCTTTATATGGGCACTGGGGAATCGAACTCGGGTCCTTCTGCATTGCAGACAAATGCCTTAACCGCTAAGCCATCTCTTCAGCCCAAAATATAATCTTTTTACCAGATAGAGAGGAAGAGTATGAATGCACCAGGACCTCCTGCTGCTGTGAAGAAACTTCAGACACGCGCCTCTGGCTTCATGCGGCCGCCCTCCCAGCTCGGCCAAGGATGCCCTGTTCTTTTGGTCTTAGCTAACCAGGCACTAGATGCTGCGTACCTTCACCACTAGGGGGCCTGTGAGTCCCCTGGGGGTCTTCTGATCTGCGCTGGGGGGGCTTCTGCTGCCCCAGCCCAGGACCCAGGCTCTGAGAAGGAGAATCTGAAAGGAATTTCCAACCGGCTGCATTGCTTCCTGTGCTCTGAATAAGACTACCTCACCCAAGAGGTCAGAATCAAGGTCATACGCGTGTGTCTGTGAGACAGGAGACCACAGAGTGAGGGGAACCGAGGCAGATGGGAAGAGGGCGAGCAGGGAGCCTGAGAGAGAGGACCAGGGAAGAACAGTTTCGGCTGGAGCTGCCAGGACGTGGTTTTCATTAAATATGGAGGCGGTTGGTGAACTGCTGACCCTAAGTGCAGAGGCACCTGGACACCATTACTCCCATTCCTGGGGGGAATACAGAACGTCTCCATTGCTTATTCTGGCTGTCATGGTCCTAAGTGAGTAAAATATCGTAAGACCATGTCTCTGTGAATCAGAGAGCTGGGTGAGGATAGAAGGGTGGGACAGTTTGAGTGCCTACTGTTTACCAAGGTCTGAGATAAGGCTTTCCCACTGGGTAGCTCATCTGATTACTCAAGGAGGTGTGGTTACTTCTCTCACCGTCACAAGCTAGGAGAGAGAGGAACTGAAACGGGGAAGCATCCCTGTGTGTAGGAGAAAAGGAGATGCCATGTGTGGGCATGAACAATATGGTCTTGTGAGGGCTCTGAGGACTGCACCCCTGCATGGGAAAGTTCAAAAAAAGCCTCAAGGGCTGGAGAGATGGCTCAGCGGTTAAGGCACTTGCCTCCAGTGCCTAAGGCCCTGGGTTCAATTCCCCAGGACCCACATAAGCCAGACCCACAAGGTGGTGGCCCTGGTGTGCTCTCTCTCTCTCTCTCATCTCTCTGCTTGAAAATGAATAAATAAAATTATTTTTTAAAAAAGCCTCAAAGAGCCGGGCGTGGTGGCGCACGTCTTTAATCCCAGCAGGCAGAGGCAGGAGGATCACCATGAGTTCAAGGCCAGCCTGAGACTACATAGTGAATTCCAGGTCAGCCTGGGCTAGAGCGAGACCCTACCTCAAAAACAAAACAAAAAAAGAGCCTCAAGCTGGGCGTAGCATTACTTTGTCCCAAAGACCCCTAAAATGGGACATGTCACAGCTGACCTCATTCATCAACTCGCTCCTCTTGAAGGAAGCCCCAGAGCGCTGAGTAGGACTGAGCCTTCAACTTGACCCCTTGACTTTCCCATCTACCTGCTTGGTCTTCTAGAAACCTCCCTCCCTCTCCCCTGGTCCAGTTAGCTTCTATACTATTAACTTTTCCCATTCCCTAAACCTTTCCCCGTAAGTCTCTCTATCCTGACCTTCACTACCTCCCCCCTTCTCATCTAAATTTCTTCAATAACCCCCAAGCCCGTCTCTCTGCATCCATTCCAACCCCCTACTCCAACACAGCCCCCATCCAGCTCCGCCCTGGCCGAGGTGTGACGTCTTGCTTACTGCTCAGTGCACAGGACAGAACCAAGCACTCCTACAACGTGATTGGTGGGCCCCTCAAAAGCTCATCAAAGACTTCCTCAAGTGTCACCTGAGTTTAGCCAGGAAGGATGAGTGGGAGGTATTGGCAGAAGGCAGGAAACGCCTCTGCCACGGGCACACTTACAGAAACTTCCCCAGACAAGCCCCTGGTGACACATCTACCCTGAGTCCTTTCCTTTGCTGGATTCCTTTCTCTTTGCAAGTTAAAGTCCACGGAGTTCGCCCTGTGGCCACCCACCTCTCCCACTATGCTTTTCCCAACTCAACTCTTTCCCCACAGTCTAAAGCTAGGCCTCTGGGCCTGTTCTAGTGGGAGGGATGGCAGACAGTCCATTATAATAGGAATCTTAATTATTCGTCCTCAGGAGGGAGTAATGCCCTGGAAATGAACAGGGCTAATCACGCTTACAACACACACGCACGCATTCCCTGTGCATTAGTTATTAATGCTGCTAACCAATACATTCTCTCATCCAGGGAACATTCCGGTCCCCCCATGACATGGCCAGTCAGAGAGCAGAAGTGATGTGTGTCACTTTTAGGGAACACACCAGTGCTTGGTGTGTTTGCCCATCCCTCCCCTTCAGGCTAAAGAGACATCAGCCTGCGTCCCAGGTAACTATGGGAACAGATCTCCGATTGACCCACAGGAAACACGTTCTGTGATTGAGCAATATACTGTTGTTATGGGAATCCCTGAAATCTGGTGACTGGTTGCTAGTGTAGCATCGATTAACTGATCCTAACTATGAACATAACTGAGCCTGTCAACCATGGCGTGGAATCACCCAAGCCTTCTCCCTCAGCAACCTGGGTTGCTGAGATAAGCAGAGCTCCTCTCCTCCTGCCCAGCCCCCTCAGTTTGCAAGATTTCTGGAAGATTTCACCTCTTTGTCATTGTGATGGGTATCCTTGCATTCCCTTTGCCTATTTGTTTCAACCTGAATTTTTTAAAAAAATATTTTATTTATTCATTTTCAAGCAGATAGAGAGAGAAAGAGAGGGAGAGAGAGAGCACCAGGGCCACCACCTTGTGGGTCTGGCTCATGTGGGTACTAGGGAATTGAACAAGGGGCCTTAGGCCCTGGAGGCAAGTGCCTTAACTCCTGAGCCATCTCTCCAGTCCTCAACCTGAATTTAAAGCTTATTATAAAACACAGGCACTTTTGCTGAGCTATTCCCAAACCTCGTCTAGATATTAAACACACACCCCATACATCCCAAGAACACAATGGCAGCTTCTGTGTTGTAGAGCCCTAGAGAAATTTCTAGACCAATCTCAGGGTCCTGAATTATAGACCAGATTCTGCCACTGAGTAGGAGAATGACTTTGGACAAATGACCTCTCTGAGTTTAAGTTCTTTTACCTCTAAAACATCAGTGCTGGGGCTAAAGAGATGGCCCCACCTTTCCCTCCCATACATCCAAGAAAATGTCCTCTGTGTTCCTTCAGGAGTCCTTTCCAGCCCTTGGGCCAGCAGAATAGCCAGGTTCTGACCTCTCTGTGTGGCTGCCAGAGACTCTGCCTGAGACCTCGGTGGGTGGGCCAGGCAGGCCAGCTTACCCAAGGGCAGACCTGGTTCTCAGGGCCTGACCCTGGCCTCCTCCACCAGGTGCTGGACTTGCTTCCCCTAATCCAGTGACTCTTAGACTTGACCTCACCTAGAGGACTTGTTAAAGGTTGCTGGGGCCCACTGGGAGAGTTTCTCATTGAGTAGACAGGGTGGGGCTGGAGCTAACCTCTCACCAGTTCCCAGGTAGTGGTCATGCTGGGAAGCCTGGAATGAGTATCTGGGAGAGCTGGGCTCCTCTAATGCTGGCTGCCAGCATCTCAGCAAGTGTATAGACGAGGAAGAAGGCTGGGGACCTGAGGACAGGACAGAGTTGTTTGGGCTTCAGCCTCCTGAGTGCCAGGATTAAAGACTGGGCCACCACGCAGGGCTCTAGAACAAAAACGATTCCATTGAAAATCATTACAAGTCCACAACCTCTCATGTTTGAAGATTACATTCTAGTGATATTTTCGGTGTTTGCTTCCCTGTGTAGACACTTCCTTCCCAAGGCCATGGCAGGAAGTAGGCATCCCCCGGCCACGTTCACCGCCCACCCCACAGCTGACAACTTGGCCAAGGAAATAGGTTGTCAAAATCAGGCCTCCCAGAAGGAAGTCCCAGGCAGAACGTGGGCTGCTTCAATTGCCTAGAGCTTTCTGGACAGAGCTAGTTGAGATCGCTCCCCCCCCCACACCCCACCACCATCACCAAATAGCCCACCGAATGCTCTTTTTTTTTTTTTTCCAGTGGGGCTGAGCTGTTAGCTCTGGCCTGCAGGGCCACCTGCCAGGTACCTGGCTTCAGGAGTACCGCCCAGACTGGTCAGGCTAGTCCGCCCCATGGAGGTTTCTGCCAGGACTTGCCCGTGTGTGTGGGTTACAGACCCACCCTTCTCCACAGCAACCCAGGTAGGTGGAAGGCAGCTGTGGGCACCATCCTGGCAGTCGGGCCAGATGGGTGGAGCTGAATTAATCTAACCTGGAATTTCAACTTGGCCCGTACAATAGGTGAAGGGAAAATAACCCAGAGAACGGGCAGTTTGGCAACTTGGAAAGACTATTTTTGCACCTAGTCCATTACCCCCTGCCTAGGACATAGCCCGGGGTGACTTGTCGAAAGAGTCTGCCAGGATTTTGGACTCGATCATGCCATGGGCCCTCGAAGGCTGTCAGGGCCCCACTTGGGCGCCTGGGGGTCTCGGGTCCCCCTCGGGGACGCGTCGGTCCCCCTCCTCTGGGAGCAGGCGGAGGGGGGGGGTATCCGATTAGGCTTTGTTTTCTACGCCTAAGAGCCGTGGCGCTGGGGAGGCTGGCGATGACAGGGCCCTGGGCAGGTCTGCCTGGACAGGTCCCCAGGCGGTGACCCCCGACGAGGGTCTCGTCTCCGCCGGGTCCCCCGTTCTTGCAGACTCGGTACGCAGACGCGCGATGTCCCCCATTGTCCTGCGTCGGCCTGAGCGCGCGGCAGGCAGTGGGAGGGAGAGAGGGTCAGTCGGGGACACCGAGGGTGGGGGGTCCAGGGGACGCCCCGGGCTGGGGGAAGGGTGCGCTGGGGTCATCAAGGGAGCGGCAGGAAGTGGGGACACCCAGACCGGCTGGGCCCCTCCCCACCCCCGCCCCCCACGCCGCCGCCCCCCCGGAGGCCACGGCCGGCCGCCCCGGGGTGGACGACCCCCTCCACCCCGGGACCGGGGAGGGCGCCCGCGACGCCGGGCGGGCGCTGCAGGTGCAGAGCGCGGCCCCCGCCGAGCCCTCCCGGGCGCCCCCTCCTCTCGCCGGCCCGGGGCTCGGCGGGGCCGGGCCGCACGTGCGCGCCCTCCGGGGCGGGGGAGTCCCCGGGCGAGCACGTGCCGCGGCGCGCGGGGGGCGGGGAGTCCCGCGGACGCCTCCGTCGCCGCGGCCGCCGCTGCCGCTTCCTTCCTCTCCCCTCGTGCGCCCGCCCAGGCGGGGGGAGCTGGGCTCGGGGACGGCGCTCCGGGACCGGGACGTGGACGCCGCGGGCGGGCGGGCGGGCGGGCGGCGGCGCGGGGCCCGGAAACTTTGGCCCTTTGTGCGCTCCGCCCCGGAGGCGGCGGCCAGGTCGGTGCTGTCGGCGGCTTTCCGGCTCGCGGTGGGGGAGGGGCGGCCGGGGGGAGGGGAGGGGAGGGGAGGGGCGCGTGGGGGAGCGCGGGCGGTGGCGGGGATGGTGGGGGGCGATCCTCGCTGACCCCGGGACCGGGTAGGGGGCTGCGGGTCACCGTGCGGGGAGACCGGGGCGGGGGCCGCGGAGCCGCGGGAGCCCCGGGCGGCCGAGGCCCCAGAACAAAGGAGCCGGAGCGGCGGCGGCGGCGCGCGCGCCACCCGGCCCGCGCCCCAGCGCGCCTCCTCCCCGCGCCTCCTCTCCGCTGGTGCGGGAGGCCCAGCTCCAGCCCGCCGGGCTCGGGCCCCGGGGTGCGGCGTGGCGTCTGGCTGGCGCGGGCTCCCCCGTGGGCGCGGGCGCGCACCCACCCACCCACCTACCCACCTCCAGGCCGCTTCCGTGCCGTGGCCGCCCGCAGCCCGGCTGCGGAGCGTGGATCTCTGCAAACTTTTATTTTGCAAGCTCTGTTCCCCTTGACTGCAGCCCCGGGCGAGGGAGGGACTGTGCACGGATGTTAGTGAAACTCCACGAGCCCGTGGGGAGGTGGGGAGAAAGCAACTTGCTCAGAATTCCCCACCCTAAGCACCCCCGGGAATGGGTGGTCCAGGGCCCCTCACAGTCCTCCCTGGTGCGACTTGCCCGAGGTTCTGGGGAGACTTCGTTTGAGGCAGACCCTAGCTCCCCCCATTTTCTCTCTTCCCAGAAGCAGGAAGAGGAATCCTAGGAAAGTTGTCCCTGACCCCCAAGAGATGCGCTTACCCTTTCTCTGTCCTTTTCTTCTTACAGGCATAGCTGCCTTCTCCACCATCCAGACCCCAGGGGGAAAAGTACCCGGAGGAAAAACTCCTTAAACCGCTCTGCCACACGACACACCTGCCAGCTCACCTCATGCCCGGGTCCCGGGTGCATGAGGGTGAACTCACCCAGCCAAGATGATACGTTTTCTGGGGGCTGTCCTCCCTGTGGTCCTGGGCCCCGGCGGGTGGGACATTGGCCCTGGAAGGATCCCTGTCCGATTGCTGCAGAGGAGGTGAGGAGGGCTCAGTAAGGGCCACCCGTCTCCTTGCCTTCCCGCCTGCACACTTGTTTCAGGAGGGAAGGAGCCATTGGTAGCCTTCGCAGGCAACAGGAGCCTGGACGGTGATTCTGCCCAACACCTATGCCCCCTCCGCTCTCTGCGTCATGAGCCAGTTTCAGGTGCCTCTGGTCGTCCAACCGGACCTGCCAGGACTTTATGACTTCCCACAGGGCCAGGTGATGGTAGGGGGCTTTCAGGGACCTGGGCTTCCCACGGCTGGGAGTGAGACCCAACTTCGAGGGGGTGGAGATGGGCGAAAGAAGCGGAAACGGTGTGGGTCTTGTGAGCCCTGCCGGAGGCTGGAAAACTGTGGCACATGCACCAGCTGTACCAACCGCCGGACGCACCAGATCTGCAAACTGCGCAAGTGTGAGGTGCTGAAGAAAAAAGCAGGGCTTCTTAAGGAGGTAAGCTGGCCCCTGTCAGGCTCTCAATCCCTTGCGTCAGCCATTTCTTCATGAGGGTCTTGTTAAAGATTCATCCAGTTAAACCCATTCCACCCTTTCCTGGTCTCGGGGTCCACTTTGGAGGGGTGGGGCTGACGTTGAAGCCAGCCAGTTGGGCTCCTTTGCAGGGTTGACAGTTTGTATGGTTCAGAGGATGCTGAGGCACCATGGCCAGGATCTGGGATGTTTGCATTAGCTACACGAAGGTGATGTCTAGCTTGACTTCTAGCAGTTTCTGTTGCTGCTTGAGCCTTAGATACTGTCTTTCATGGTCACTCTATGGGTAATGTGGGCAGCGACGACACCAGTGGAGGTTGGGTATGGAGGAAAGCTCTGGCGGTATGGTAGTTTTATGCTGTCCTGAGGGAGTAGGGTTATTTTTTCCCCCGATGCCTTTTCTTGGGTGCCATCCGTTCTCTCACCTGGCACGCCAGCGGAAGTTAATGAGAAACACGTGCTTGGGATTCCCTGATGGTGCTGAGGACTTCTTGAGGTCCCGAGAGTTTTTGGCACAGTAGCGCTTTGGTTGGTAGGCGGTACCAGATACTTGGGATGAAGGGGGAGGGGAGAGAGAAGTGGAGAGGCAGTGACCCTACACTGGCCTTTCGCCTTCCCATCCTGCCCACGGGCAGCCCATACAAGGTCGGTGGCGGCTGTGACAGCGGAGAGTTGGCAGAAGTAGGGACAGCTTAGCTGAGCGGTGTGGCGGCTCCAGGCAGCGGACCTGGCGCTGGACAGAGACAGAGGTCTGAGCTGTCTGCGGGGATCCCGGGCCTCCACTGATCTGCCTAAGGCCTCTTTGAGCTCGTCTTCTCCTTGGGGAAATGGTGGAGTTGTACTTGATGGCCTTCGAAGTCCTCTCAGCTGGGCAGAAAGCTGCTGTGCTCTAGACGCCTGGGCACCTGTGGCTGGACAGGGCTGGGCTGGTGGCATGCACCCGGGATTTCCCTGAGGGCTGAGCTGTGCCGTAAGTTGGCTGGGAAGACAGATCCAAGCGCTGGGGGCAGGGAGGTAGGTGCTTCTGACCCTTCGCTCCCTCCTTCAGGCACTTGCTACAAATGCCCTATGTCATGACTCACGGACCATAGACTTGGTGCCCTGTTTACCCTGACAGGTTAGAGCAGACACCTGGATCACACCTGCAGCTCCCACCCCCGCTGGGGGATAGTGTCCAGCCCTCTGTCGCGTAGTTGTGGAGCTGGCTCAGGGCCCTGCAGGTCATGTCTCATGTGGGCTTGGGTCAGATCTCGGGTTCATTTCTGGGCACGAGAGCTGGTGTTGTTTTGGCCTGAGGAGAACTGCCTCATGTGTCTTGTAGAGCCCGATTTTGCGTTTCCTTCCTTCTCTCCTCCTTGTATCTCTCCATTCATTCCTCCCATAGCCAGACACAATAGTGAGGGGCTGAGTTTTGTGGCTAGTTGTTCTTGGAACTGGTGGCCCTTGTGGATGGCGCTAAATGCTGCTTTTGGCAACAGTGATGCATACCTGAGTGAAGGAGGCTGGGAGTGAGGCCAGGGCCTGTCGTCCTCTCGTGTCAGCTGCCGGGTGGTCATCGTGGTGAAGATACTGTGTGTGTCTGTTGGTTGAAGCTTAGAGACAAGCTGCTGAGAAATCTCTGCCCTTGGAGACCTTGCTGTGAGTGAGTGGCCACATGCAGGTCTATGGATCCCTGCTGGCTGGTTCAGTGTCTACAGAAATAGTATGGGGACAGGGGCTGGAGAGATGGCTCAGCGGTTAAGGCACTTGCCTCCAGTGCCTAAGGCCCCGGGTTCAATTCTCCAGGACCCACATAAGCCAGACCCACAAGGTGGTGGCCCTGGTGTGCTCTCTCTTTCTCTCTCTCTCTCTCTCTCTCTCTCTCTCTCTGCTTGAAAATGAATAAATAAAATATTAAAAAAAAAGAAATAGTATGGGGACAGGGGAGTGAGTTTCTTTTTTTCTTAAAGCTTACTTTTTTTTTTTGACGTAGGGTCTTGCTCGAGTCCAGGTTGACCTGGAATTTACTATGTAGTGTCAGGGTGGCCTCAAACTCACAGCGATCCTCCTACTTCTGCCTCTTGAGTGCTGGGATTAAAGGTGTGCACCATCACACCCGGCCCAATTCTCTGTTTTAAAGACAGGTCCTTTTCCCTTGATATTTAAGATGTGCTTTGAAGAAAAACCTTGTTTTTTTCCCCCCTTAATTCTTTCCTTGGTACAATGTAAAATGGTAAACAGTGCCAGGCTCCATGTTATCTTTTAGAACATTTGTATTTGTGAGTGAGAGAGAAAATGGCCACATAAGGTCGTCTGCCTCGACAGACTGCAGATGCATGTGCCACTTTGTACGTCTGGATTCATGTGGGGACTAGGGAATCAGCTGGATTTATGGGGGTACTAGGGAATCAACTGGATTTATGGGGGTACTAGGAAATCAACTGGATTTATGGGGGTACTAGGAAATCAACTGGATTTATGGGGGTACTAGGAAATCAACTGGATTTATGTGGGGACTAGGGAATCAACTGGATTTATGGGGGTACTAGGGAATCAACTGGATTTATGGGGGTACTAGGGAATCAACTGGATTTATGGGGGTACTAGGAAATCAACTGGATTTATGTGGGGACTAGGGAATCAACTGGATTTATGGGGGTACTAGGGAATCAACTGGATTTATGGGGGTACTAGGAAATCAACTGGATTTATGGGGGTACTAGGGAATCAGCTGGATTTATAGGGGTACTAGCGAATCAGCTGGAACTGTGGTGTTTGCAAGCACGTGCCTTGAACCCCGCTTCCCCAGCCTCTCATTTCTTTGGCCCACTAAGAAGCCCAGAAACCACTGGCCAGGTGACACTTCATTTAATGGGCTTGTCTCTTTTTTTTTTTAATTTCTTTTTATTTATTTATTCATTTTCAAGCAGAGAGAGAGAGAGAGAGAGAGAGAGGGAGAGAGAGAGCGCAAGCGAGAGCGCACCAGGGCCACCACCTTGTAGGTCTGGCTTATGTGGGTCCTGGGGAATTGAACCCGGGGCCTTAGGCACTGGAGGCAAGTGCCTTAACCGCTGAGCCATCTCTCCAGCCCAATGGGCTTGTCTCTTGCTGGAGGAAAGAGCTGAGACACACCTGAGCAAGGTGTTGAACAGCCCCAGGGGACTGCTTGGCCCTTCGTCATTAGATCTTGGCCTCTTAGCCGAAGGAGCACGTCCTGGCACTGAGGAGTTTGCTTTTGACGGGCTGGACGCTTCAGCCCTGCAGCCTTGGAAATCACACCGGCTACTTGCATCTCTGCTGCCCCTTGGTGGGTGTTTCCCTCCTCTTGGCACCCTTTCCTTCCACACTGGCTCCATTCTCGCAGCTGTCTGGGGTTTCCTGTGAGCTGGCTGCTGACAGCTGCTTCGTATCATCCTAGAAGGCGGGTGGGCTTTTCTGTCTCCCTTCCTCCATGCCCCCATTGTTCTTCCCAGTGAGCTTTGGGGAAGGCGCTTAGAAGTCTGTCTACTTGAGTTGTTCAGCACTTTAAGACTAGAGACTGTTTCCCAAGGGCTGGACCCCAACACGAGGTTGGGGTGAGTTGGTGGGAGCTGTAGAGCACCTGAGGGAGTTTATTCCTGTACCGTGGTCTGCCTTCCTGGTTCCAGGAAGGATCCAGAACCTAGGCTGATGTCAGGGGATGTATGTCTTGCATTCTTTACCTGGTGGTAGTTTATAAGGCAGCACAACGAAGGCCAGTTAGAAAAGTTGGGTTGGTTGAGTATGAGGCACACAGTAGGGCAACGTAATCTTTCCAGCATTTTAAAAATATTTTCTTAATTCATTTTTTTATTTAATTCACTTTCAAGCAGAGAGAGAGAGAGAGAGAGAGAGAGAGAGAGAGAGAGAGAGAGAGAGAGAGTGCGCGAGAGAGCGCACCAGGGCCACCACCTTGTGGGTCTGGTTTATGTGGGTCCTGGGGAATTGAACCTGGGGCCTTAGGCACTGGAGGCAAGTGCCTTAACCGCTGAGCCATCTCTCCAGAATTTTTTTTTAAGATAAGGGTAATCCTCACGGTGCCATGAAGATGCCATGTAATATAGACTTTGGACAATGTAATGTAATCAGTACAGTGAGGCAGAGGATCCCTACAATGTGTAAAAATGAATCAAACTTTCTGTGTAAATAACTATGCATTAGTTTAAGGTGTGAGCATTCATACTGACTGTTTATCTCCAGACATCCCTTGGCTGGACCGAAGAACTGTGGGACAGAACCCTGGGACCAGGCATAGGGTGGAGAGGAGGCTATATTCACGAGCAGGGACTCACCACGCTCCTGGGCTGCTGAAAAGGTGTCCAGGGAAGCAAGGGCCTGATGGATAAGAATTGTGCTTTATGGAAAGTAAAGTCTCTTCAGAAAAATATCTTCGGGCTGGAGAGATGGCTCAGCGGTTAAGGCACTCGCCTCCAGTGCCTAAGGCCCCGGGTTCAATTCCCCAGGACCCACATATGCCAGACCCACAAGGTGGTGGCCCTGGTGCTCGCTCGCTCTCTCAAAAATGAAGAAATAAAATATTTTTTAAAAAAGAAAAATGTCTTCATCATATTGAAAGCCTGACTGAGAGACGTATTGATAGACATGAAACAGTTGTAAAGATACATCGTTTGAGATTCGAGCCATCAGCCAAGTAGATCTAACATATCTTTGTGCCAAATATGAGACGGGACACCTTGGAACTCATGCGTGTCTTTTAACAATGTCCAAAACCTGGTGAGTTCTTGCGTGGCTTGGTCGTAGCTCCTCCTCCTTAAGGATCATCTCGGGGCACCCTAGAGGTCACAGCCTCACGCCCACCTTTTTGCTTAGCAGCGTCAGCATTTCCTGGAGCTCGTGGGGACTTCAGTTCGAGTTCCAGGTCATTTAGAATTTTTTAAAATATTTTATTTTTTATTCATTTTCAAGCAGAGATTCAGAGAGAGAGAGAGAGAGAGAGAGAGAGAGAGAGAGAGAGAGAGAGAGAGAGGGAGAGAGAGAGAGAGAGAGAGCCA
>PVHP010049230.1:0-12232 GCA_004024765.1 Zapus hudsonius
TTTGACCAGGGAAGCCTAATAGGCTGATCGCAAACCTGGAGTGATTTTTTAGTATCCACTCTACATCAGGGAGGGAGAAAGGCAATATGATAATGTCAGGTTCTTTGCCTAATGTTTGAAGAGCCCTATTTCGTCCCATTTTAATCATACCTGCCAGTGCATCTATTTCTGTAAGAAACCTAGGGGCACCTCCAATGGATGTGTGGAGCCATTTTAGGACGCCCCTAAGGTTGATATAAAGCTCTCACAACAGTTGGGGAGGAGTTGAATATGAGAAGCTGAACTGGCTTTTGGGGCTCATACCTGGCTAAGGACATATTTTGAAGTTTATTGTTTATCTCATCTAATGCTTGTTAGGCCTCTGTACTTAAGAAACAAGGGGAGAAGGGATCTTTATCACCTTTTAGCATGTCAAAAAGTTGCTGTAAGGTACTTGTAGGAATTGGGAGCCAAGGGCAAAGCCAATTAAGGTTCCCTAAGAAACTTTGGAGTGAAGCTAGAGTTAATATTGAGGGAAAAAGAAAGGATGGGTTTTAAAAGTCAGATTGAGTTTAAGGAAAGTTCAATCCCTAAGAATATGATTGGTGGGATGAGCTGAATTTTGTTTGGGGCAATATTAAATCCTAGTGATGTTAAAGAGGGTATTAATTGGTCTTTTAGTTGGGTTGAGGATGTGGAGGGGTCTCCCCAGACAAGAATGTCATCCATGTAATGACAAATGTGAAGACCCTTGTCTAAGTGAGGCTTCAGAGCCATGGCCACTGCTTCTTGGCATATGGTAGGGCTGTTTGCCATTCCCTGAGGGAGTACCTTCCATTCAAACCGCTGAGCAGGTCCTGTATTATTAATAGAAAAGACTGAGAATGCAAAGCGCCTTCTGTCTTGCGGGTGTAACGGAATGGAAAAGAAGCAGTCTTTGATATCTATTGCAGGGAGGGGAGTGCCAGCAAGAATAGCTGAGGCAAGGGGTAGCCCCCTTTGTGGGGTCCCCCAAATTAACATTGTTTTGTTAATAGCCCTTAGATCTTGTAATAATCTCCATCCTCCTGATCTTTTTTGTATTACGAACATAGGAGTGTTCCATGGACTCCTTGAAGGACAAATATGATTAAGGTGGAGGTGTTCAGTCACTAACTGATTTAGGATTTTTAATTTCTCCCTGGATAAAGGCCACTGTTCCACCCAAATTGGCTCATCAGAGAGCCATTCTAGGCAGGGAGTGTCATGCCTGACAGTGGCCCTTATGATTGGGGGGTGACATTGTTCAAGGTATTTTTCATAATCCTGTGTCTCTATGCATTCTCCCTCTATATTGCTAGCAATTACAACATCAAGAGCCTCAAGACATCTCTTCCCAGTGGATTAGTTGTAATGTTTGCCACTAATGGCCTGATAAGGCCTGTGGTTCCATTGGGGTCCCTCGATTTAAATGCTTCTTTAGTTATATAAGCTTGAGATGGACCTCCTACTCCCATTAGCTGTGGCCCTGGGATGAGTTCCCTATGTTGTGGGACTTCAGATTGCCTTAATATAGTCTTGTCTGCTCCTATATCTATTAGGCATTTGAAAAATTTTTCTACGATTTCTAGAAGTAATTTTGGGTGAGCTCCTTCAAGTCCACTTGTGACCCATTGTACATTATGGGCTTTCCCTCTTACTAGCGGGGCTGAGGGGTGCCCCTTTTTAAGTTTAAAGGCTGTAAGGGTTTGCCATCCTTATCATAAGTGGCACGACAGTCTCTTTTCCAGTGAAACCCTTTATGGCATCTTGGACAGATAGTTCGGGTGGAGGGTTCTTATCAGGAGGAGCTTTTTTATCTGGTGTGTCTGTAATTGTTGGGCATTCTGTCTTCCAGTGTCCTTCTTCACCACAGGCAAAGCATTTTCCTCGGGAGTGTAAGGCTACAGCAAGAGCCTGTGCCAGAGAGGCTGCTTTTTGGGAAGCAGTTCCAATGTCCTGGGTTGCAATGATCCACTTGTCATAATGTTCATTTTTTAGCCCTTGGCAAGCCATCTACATTCTGGAGTCATTCCATCCCATAAAATTGTTTTAAGAAGTATGTCTCTGCAGCTGTGTCAAGAATTTTTCTCTTTAAACTGGTCTTTGCTCTTAAAATCAGAAGGAGGTTCCTCTGGCTTTTGTCGGAGGAAAGATAAAGAAGATGAACTGTCCTGGGAGTCAAATGGGGGCGTAATTCTATCCCAGGCCTGAATGGCACACAGGCGAACCTGTTCATAATATCCAGGAGGCTGCTGGGCTTGTTCTATGCCAGTGGAAAAATTGCCCTGTCCAAATAGCTCATCAAAGCCCCAGGGAATATCCTGTAGGCCTTGATTATTTTTAAATTGTTGGAGACATTCATCCCTATAAAGTGCCTCCCACTGAAGGAACAGGGGGCTGGGGAGGGAGGACCTGTATATATCTCTCCAGTCTTGCGGTGTGTTAAGTGCCCCACAAAGACTGGAAAAGGGATTTAGTCCAAGGAGCATGAATTCCATCTTCCCTGACTGCCTGTCTTAATTCTTTTGATTCACTGGCTTGATAGGGATACCAGTGGGAAGGCTTTGTTCTCATGGGCTGAATATTTACAGGAAAAGCCGAGACAGGCTCAGTGTCTTTTGCTTTATTAGCCCAATTTTGATCTTGAGTTTCACATAGTTGTTGCAAAATTGTTGGTGGATCAGGGAGAACAGGGGAGGTGACCTGTTTAATTTTTGGAATTATTGGCTCCTCAGGTACTGTGGGAATATACGGTGGCAAAGGTGGATAAATAGATCTGGGCACTAAAGAGTTAACATGAGCACTTTTGTCTGAAAGGCTGGGGGGTGTGCCTGAGGTGTCAGCCTGCAGCCACAGAGATGGCAGAAGTGCTGCCTGTGAGACTGAAATTTGAGCTCTGGGACATATGAATTTTTGCCAAATTTTCTCTATAGCCTGTTTAAGGGAGCTAAGGTCTGTCATTAGGTGATCCTTAGGGCTTTTCTCATCAGAATTAGCGTTATGTTGTACTTTAAGATCACCTTCTGTTTTAGAAGGAGATAGACACTGCCTGATTGCTGCTTTTATTGGGAGAAAGGAAGGAGAAGGGGGTTTTCCTTCCTGGATCTCTTTGTTTCTGGCTAGATATGCTACACGAGTCCAAATTTCTGCATCATGGGAGTCACTAGCATTCATCCAGGAAGCTACACAGAGCACTTCCTCCCAGAAGGGAGCAGCCTGTCTTTTGGAAAGGTTAAGTCCCCCTGACTTGAGAAGTGCCTTTAACCCCTTCACTGGATAATTCTTCTGATGGGTAGAGGAATTTCCCATGATAGAAAAGATATGAAATGCCAAAGCCAGTGGGCAATGTTCCCTTATTGACTAGCAATAAGGGGGATTCCCCAAAGGCTCAGACGTAAGCCTGTCCTCAAACTTCAGAATGCTGGTGGCCCCCCAATGGTATTTAAGTGGCCAATGCGTTGCCAGGTTTAATCAAGATAGAGATTAAGATAGAGTGGTCACAGCCAACACCCGGATGGGCAGTTGGGTCAGTTCAACCAGCTAAGAGCCTTCCTTCTCTGCTGAAGAGTAGCTTCAGCCAAGAGATATCAGTTACTTCTTAGCCTTAGAAAAGTCTCTCGCAATGTAAACATTTTTCCGAAATGTCCGAAAACAAAGTAAAGAAGAAAGAGTGCCAGCCCTCAGAGTGTGGAGGCCAGACCCCAGATACCCACCTGGGGCCGATGTCCCTTGTTTGAAGGGAGACTCACGTTCCCTGCATATTCCAGAGATCCAGCTGCTCAGTTTGTAGAAGGTGGATGCGAGCTGCAGTTCCAATGTTGTTTGCTGGGCATCTGTCTGGGGGTCAGTTGCGGTCAGTTGCCTTCTTTCATCGTAACAAGAAATAGGTACAGATGATATAAGAGGGCTTCTATCATAAGGAAAAAGGTTCATGTAGGAAAGAACCAGGAGACTACATCACCAGGGTGCCTGTGGTGAGGGTGGGCCTTACCTTGCACTGGAGCCTGGAGATTCAGATTTATCTCTGTTGGGAAAGGCATGTGGAAAAAGAGAACAAAGATCCTGTATCAGGTGACTTATATGACCTGGGCTAAGTAAGAGAGAGCTAGTTGGTCTACCTTTGACCAGTTTCAGGATTAGGTTTCATCTTGAGTTAGAAACACCTCCAATTCCTAGAGAGGTGATCAGCCATAAGATTATTTGAGCCTGCCTGAAAATAAAAGTTCCAGGACACTCCTGGTTATCTTTGTGTCCCAGTCATCCCAACATGTCACAATGCCATCATGAGCATTGTTTTGCCCTTGCCATCTGTTTAGGTAAACATGCTCTACTCACCTTTGGCCATTCAGTTCTGACACTTGTCACTGTCACTCTTAGATCCAGTTTTACCCATTACATCCAATTCAGCTTTTTCAGCAACTGCAGCTGCCAATGTAATGTCTTCTTTACACTTATCAGCGATTAATGGGAATGCTAAGTGTGCTGGAACTCCCCTCACAATTCTGTTTCTTATAGTGTTAGTGAAAGGTACATTTTTGGACACTCCTAATGTGGGGACATAGATGAGTTTAAATGCAGAATCTACTCCAGCTTTCCAAATTCTCTAAGCCTTTTAATCCCTTCATTAACATTAACCGAAGGGATCAGGCTTATTCATAATGGGCCACATTTGGATCCAGAAGACAGTGAACAACTTGCTGCCACTCCTAACTCCTTGAGATGCAGTGTAATAATTGGTCAATGATCCCATTTCAATAAATTCAGCCTGATCCAAAATTTCATTCCTTCCTCTACTATACCACATGCTTAGAATCCATACACACACTTGTTCCCTGTTCATTTGGTAAAACATTGAAGAAAAGAATTTGAATTTCTTGAGGAGTGTATATTGCCTTTTGAATCAAGCATTCTGTCCCACCTTTAGGGACCTACTTTGAATTACATCTGGTTATAATCCTTGAGTTGTAGATGGGTGAGAACTGAGAGGTATGTTCTTTTCCAACACTTCCTGCAGGAAGTCTCCTAAAACCAAGTAGGATTGAAACCCTCAGGAAAGGATGAAAAGGGTAACACTTCAGGGACAGAAGGGGTGCAACTGCTGTTCAGGGTGAGGCAACTATTTACTCAGACAAAATAATTTCCTAAAATCTGAAGGTACAGTGTCCCCAGATTTTTAGGGTCTTCCCACACCAATCCATATACCAAGTTACAGGATGACACACTTTTCCAATCAGTGACTTCACTTTAACTTATTTTAGACCCTGAGACTTTGACTTAAACTAACATTATTAGTTAGCTACCCTCACAATGAGAGCTTGAGTTTGGACTTCTGAAATTTCAGTCATGATTTAGTAAGAGAAACCACTCTCATCCATGTGTACGTAGAAACCTTCACATCATGGATGTGAGTGATAAGAAGTTGAGAAATTTATTTTGGAGCTTCTGTCTGTCCTTTAAGACTTCCTGCAGAGGTGCTAGGAGAAATCAAACAGTGTCATAATTCACCTTACTTTTTGACAATTATTCAAGTGATAAAGTCCAATTCCCTAAATTTCTTGCTTCTGACAAGAAGTGACTCAGGATCGTCAAATTCCAGATGCTCAAAGTGGTGCATGCATCTGGAGTTGGTTTCCAGTAGATAGAACGCATGGTGGGCCCATTCTCTCTCTATTTCTGTCTCTTCTCTCTGTGTCTCATTCTCTGCTTGCAAATATATCAATAATAATTAAAAAAGAATTTGTTTTTGTAACATATGCTTTTCCTTTTTGAAAATTAGGTTTTCAGTTTTTTTCCTCCTTTGTTAATATTATTACTTTTAAATAAGGATGTGATCTCTGAAGTTTCTGATAATGCTTGCTATTTGTATATTTATATGTAGACGTTTTTAGATTAAATACAGTCCACATGAAATAACAGCAAAAACATTTTCCACTTATATTGCAATTGCCAATGCTTTTTCATTCTCTCAGTTAATACAGGTGAAACTATCAGAATATCACCAGGTAATAGGAAATATTTTAGGTGATTGATTTTACTCTCTTTACTGATATAAAAAAATGCTGATTAAGAGCCAGGCGTGTTGATGCACGCCTTTAATCCCAGCACTCGGGAAGCAGAGGTAGGAGGATTGCTGTGAGTTTGAGGCTACCCTGAGACTACATAGTGAATTCCAGGTCAGCCTGGGCTAGAGCGAGACCCTACCTCGAAATCCAAAAAAAAAAAAAAAAAAAAAATGCTGATTAAATTTATTCATCAGTCTTTACAAGCAGGCTCTACCTTTTCTTGTTCAAGTGTGTAGCTCTTGTGTATAGTGTCTTCCTATTGCTAGAATGCTTCCTAGACAGTTTTGAGATTTTCTCTCCTGCAGAATTGAATAAGTCAGATTATGTTTAGCAATATCCCCTGTTTATGGCTATGAATATTAAAATTTAGGAAGTATACCTTTTACTCTACATAACTTTCCCATCTAGAAGATGATTTGTATAATTCAAGGTGGTATAAATATGCACAGAAAGAGTGTTGGTTTGTTAAGATCTTACTTTTACACTTAGTACTCAATGAAAACATAACACATAGATTGAATATGGGTGATATTATGGCAACGTGTTCCCTGCATGTAAAGTTATAAATTTACTTTAATTTCTCACCTCCATCTGAAACTGTTTCCCAACAATTTCTGTTTTCTTTTGTCAAATATATCTAAGAAGGAAATAGAGTCAGATTGTTACTTTCTATTTTAGGAGCCCTTGTCCTTCAGGGATGTGTTCATAGACTTCTCCCAGGAGGAGTGGGAATGCCTGGACCCTGATCAGAAGATCTTGTACAAGGATGTGATGTTGGAGAACTACAGAAACCTGCTCTCTGTGGGTGAGAAGATATTTCTTGAGGAATTTCTAGCACCAAATTAGGGTTCCATAATAGACTAATTTGATTGCCGTGTTTCTATGAATGAAATATATAAAGGGAATATCTCTGAGTCTAAAAGGCTATTTCCAGTGTACTTTTTACATTTTATATTTACTAATTTTGGAAGAATTGTAGCAATTAATTTTGGATCCACAATATGTTCAGAAATAAAGAAGTCTGTGGGATTGGCCCTGACCTGACTGATTTCCATTTTCTTTCTTGCCTTTTTACACAGTTAAATTGTAAAGTGCATCTCAAGATATGCAAATTCAAAATGCTTCCAAAATTTTCCCAGGATTGTGGATAGAAATGGCAGTTCAAAAGTTTTTTAAACAGCATTCTGTCAAATTCTGTCTATTTCTGTATCAAAGGCTATATGTCTGTGGTACTCTACAGAATCCCAGAATGTCCATTTCCTTTCTAATGTACAGGCAGAATTGTGGGCAAGGCAAACCTGGTCACATGTCTACAGCATAATAAGGATCTCTGGTCTTTGAAGAGAGAGGAGACAGAAGGAAAACTGCCAGGTATGTTGGGGTCAATAACCCTGGGCCCAGGTAAGGGTTCAATGTCAAGGAGGAAGACATATTATAACATATATTTCTCATGTTCTTTTTCCCAGATATTATTTTTGAATTTCTTGATTTCCAAGGGCATCCTTAAACTGTAGCCTATTGTCAATATTGAAAGCCATTTTTGTTGCACTTGAATGATAGTTAAATGAGTACTAGTAATTTAAATACATTCAATTGGCTATATTTTTGAGTGATTTACCTTATATTCAATATTTCATATTTCCAGTCTTTATGTTAAATATTGTTTCAATCTTATAGACCTTTATGCTTTTAAATCATGAAATATGAGGCCTATATATTTCTTTTTTGTTAGTTGAGTTTGGAGAGTGTTTGCTTGCTTGAGGTGCTGGTGATGGGTTCTCTCTCTGCTTGGATCTGTGAATGGGGGCCAGGCTCTTCCACAATTCTGGAAGTACCTCTGTATGTTACTTCAATAAATACTTTCATCACCTCAAAAATTGTGATCTGAAAAGTACAAAATTGTAAGTTCTGATAAATGTATAAAGAAACCATAAGATGAACATTGACAAACATAAAATAATCAGATGCAAAAAATGAACTCGCTTTATTTGTTGAAAACGACACAATTTCTTCCAATAAGCTTTATAAATTTTATCAGGTAACATTACTGTAGAAAATACAATTGTTGCTCTCATTATTTAACTATGGTAAGTCAATGTGTTCTTATGACATGATTCCATGACCGGTGGCAGCCTTCTTTGGAAATTAACCTTTCCTCTGAACTTTCATTGATTCATATTTCAGCACTGTGATTTTTGTACATTATTCTAAGATTATAGAAAAAATATACAGATGAAATGACATTCCTTTTTTTTTACTTTTTTAAAGACAATATATTCAATCATTAATTTGTTCCCTTTTTATTCATGTTTGCCAAAGGGACAGAGGAATGCATTATGTGAGAGACAGGAAGTAGGAAAGTTAAAGAGAACAGAGAGAGAGAGAGAGAGAGAGAGAGAGAGAGAGAATATACACAACAGTACCAGTTAGCCACTGCAAATGAACTCCTTGTGCATGTGACTTTGAAAATCTGTCTTATGTCAAAGACATTATGTCAAAGACATTAAAACTTGGGCTGAAGAGATGGCTTAGCGGTTAAGGCATTTGCCTGCAATGCAGAAGGACCTGAGTTTGATTCCCCAGTGCCCATGTAAAGCCAGATGCACAAGAGGGCTGGAGGCCCTGGCGTGCTCATTCTCTCTCTGTCTCTCTCTGTCTGCCTCTGTCTCTTTCTCCCTCTCTCAAATAAATAAATAAAATATTTTTTAAAAGACATTAAAACTTGATTTTTAAAAAATTTCTTACCCATAAAATGAAACAAAATGACTAACATGTATATATCTCCTCTTAATTTCCTAGATACTTGTCTTGGAGGAGAAACATACCCGGAACATAGATATGTGAAGTTAACTCATCATAGATCAAAATGTACTAATCGCATGCTAGTTGATTTTCCAGCAGAAAGTTGTAGAGGTGAATTATCTACAAAAGTCTTGGGCCAATTTCCAGTCGTGACTGTCCAGGAGCACATCAGCATTCAGCAGAGGCCTTATGAGGAAACAGACTGTGAGAAATATTTAAAGGAATATTTCAACTTCAGTGACAATCACAGAATGCCAACAGGGAAGGAACAACACAGAGGTGAATATGGTAATATACATCTTGCTTACTCCTCCAAACTTAGTACTCACCAAAGAGTCTTTATAGAACAGAAGACACCCAAATGTAAGAAATGTATAAAATATTTAAATGCATGCTCAAATTTAACTGGACATGTTAGAGTTCAGAATGAAGAAAAGCACTACAAATGCACCATATGTTTGAGGTTATTCAAGATCTTATCATCACTTAACCAGCATTACAGAATTCATGTTAGAGAAAAGCATTTTGAATATAAGGCATATAAGAAATTATTTCCCTGGTATTCAAGACTCAGGAAAAATCAGAAAATTCAATTTGGAGAGAAATCTTTCAAATACAAGGAATGTGAAAAATATTTTACTTGTTCCTCATCTCTAAGAATCCACCAGAGAATTCATAATAGAGAAATACATTTTAAGAGCAAGGAATGTGATAAATCCTACCACCAGTACTCAGTCCTCAGAAAACACCAGAGAATTCATACTGTACAGAAACTTTTTAAGTGTATGGAATGTAAAAAATCCTTCAACTACTCCTCAAGTCTTAAAAAACATCAGAAAATTCATAGTGAAGAAAAACCTTTCAAATGCAGGGAATGTAACAAATCCTTTAAATTATACTCATACTTTAGAAGACACCAGAGAATTCACACTGGGGAGAAACCTTTCACATGCAAAGAATGTGAAAAATCCTTTATTTGGTTCTCATATCTTAGAAGACATCAGAGAATACATGCTGGAGAGAAACCTTTCAAATGTAAGGAATGTGACAAAGCCTTTACTCAGTCCTCAAATCTTAGAGCACATCAGAGAATACATGCTGAAGAGAAACCTTTCAAATGTAAGGAATGTGACAAAGCCTTTACTCAGTCCTCAAATCTTAGAGCACATCAGAGAATACATGCTGGAGAGAAACCTTTCAAATGTAAGGAATGTGATAATGCCTTTACTCTGTCCTCACATCTTAGAAGACATCAGAGAATACATGCTGGAGAGAAACCTTTCAAATGTAATGAATGCGAAAAGGCTTTTACTCAGTCCTCAAACCTTAGAGTACATCAGAGTATACATTCTGGAGAGAAACCTTACAAATGTAAGGAATGTGAGAAGGCTTTTACTCAGTCCTCACATCTTAGAACACATCAGAAAATACATACAGGAGAGAAACTTTTCAAATGTAAGGAATGTGACAAGGCATTTACTCAGTCTTCAACTCTTAGAGCACATCAAAGAATACATTCTGGAGAAAAACCTTTCAAATGTAATGAATGTGACAAGGCCTTTACTGAGTCCTCAGGTCTTAAAAATCATAAGAGAATACATTCTGGAGAGAAACCTTTCAGTTGTAAGAAATGTGAAAAAACCTTTACTTTTTCCTCAAATCTTAGATCACATCAGAGAATGCATTCAAGAGAGAAAACTTGGAAAAGCATGGAATGAAAAAAATCTTTCTATTGTGCAACTGCTTCTTAGAAGACATTTGATAATTCACACTGGAGAGACATCCCACAAATATAATGAGTGTGACAAACCATTTATAATTTTGTCAGAAAATTCATTCTGCAGAAATATCCAAGAAAATGCCTTAATAAAAACCTTACATTAAAAAGCTTATATGCACTCAATTACTATTGGTAATTCAGCAGAATATTTTAGAGAATACTAAAAGAGAAATATTTTAAGGGATATCTTTCTTTAGCTCCTAAGCATCCTTATATCCTGCCCCCTACTGAAAGAAATGTCTTCCTCTGGAAACCATTAGAGCCCCTCTTGCAATTACTAAAAAGGTCAAGTTCCCCCCCACCAAAAAAAAAAACTCATCATCATATGAGGCAAGTTAATTTCATTACCTGCTGCATCTTCTTATTAATGCTGTTGGTCATCTTTGTACTTAACTGCTCTCATTGTATTTTGTAGCACAAATGATTCCGAACTCAATTTTAGCATGGAAGTGAGAAGGAAATGGAGACTGAGAAAGAGTGAAATGTAGATGATAGATAGATGAAAATTGGTACAGATAGAAGTTTTCATTGGAAATTTGAGGGGTCAAATTTCAGAGATGAGGAGTGGCTAAAAGATCTTGGTGGAGTATGATCTTAGTACTTAAAAGGTAAGTATAAAATTGTCAATTAAAAATTAGAAAAAGGTTGTACCAGGTGTGGTGGCACATGAGCTGGGCGTGGTAGTGCATGCCTTTAATTCCATCACTCGGGAGGCAGAGGTAGGAGGATTGCCTTGAGTTCAAGGCCCTGAGACTACATAATGAATTCCAGGTCAGCCTGGACTAGAGCAAGACCCTACCTCGAAAAACCAAAAAAAAAAAAAAATATATATATATATACATATATATATATAAAGGCTTTAAAAGAATAAGAGAGTAAATTTTTAAGCCCAATTGAACTAGCAAAATTACCTCCAGATCATATTAAAAGCTTAATGACATCATCACAAACAATGGGGTTGAAGCAGTAAAGAAAATTTCTCAAACCAAAGCAAAGTCCACATGAAGTCACTGCTTCATTCTACCAAATTCTTACACTATTATCACTCAAAATGTTATACAAAAACATAAAGGGATGTATTAGTATACAAGATATTTCCCAAAGCCATTATAGCACAGATATAAAAACTGAAAATTACAACACAATTTATCATAGGCCAAATTTCTTAATCTACATAGATGCAAAAATTGTAAGCCATACTTCAAAATGAAATAAAAACACATTATAAAATCAAACATCACTCCAAAGGTATATTCATTCCAGGGATGCAAGATTGTATCAATTTACTGAAATTTCCAAAGGAAATACCACATACAAAAGCACTTAATGGCAGAAATAACACAATTCAAAAAGACACAGTGAAACAGTAGATAAAATTCAAGTTGAGTGCATGCTATAAATCTGAACAATACCAACATAATTAAATCAAATCTAGGTATCATAAAGCCCAGTAAGAAAAACTAAGGCCATCATTATCATAAAGCTAATAAATCTCTAGATCAGTCTAGAATGAGAGAATTTCCTTTGAAATCCATAAAACAGGGAAACAACCCTTTCCATCTAATGAAAAGCCTAGGGCACAGGTTTG
>PVHP010049231.1:0-12420 GCA_004024765.1 Zapus hudsonius
AAAACAGTCCTTTCAACAATGGAATAGAAACTATTTGAAAACAAAAACAAAAATAATCCTTCAATCTAAATCTCATTTCTGAATGGGAAACAGTGAAAGTCTTTGAGATTACTTTGCAAAAGATCAGATAAGGAGATGAAAAGACAAGCTATAGAGTCTGAGACATATTTACAAACACTATATATGATTGAAGAATAATGGGTAACATATATATGCTATATATGTGAAGAATTCACAACAATAAAACATTCGCAGTCTATCTAACAACAGTCCAGATTCATAAACAGGTTGTGATGGTTAAGTTCTTTTGTCAACTTGACTAGATCAGGCAAATCACAGACATTACTCTTGGGTGGGTCTCCAAGATTGCTTCCAGGAAGGATTGACCAAAGGATGATGTCTTTCCTCCAAAGTGAGTCCTTCCACCAAAGAGGGCAGCAATCCCTAGTGGTGGGCTATATATAAGAAAACTCTGAGTGGAAACAGTCCTCTTTTCAGTCTGGGTACTTGTGCTACTTGCTGGTGAGTGACTTCAGTCCTATGTTCATCTATCCTGTTTAGCTAACCTCCATCAGCCTTCGATCCAAGTTTGCTCAGCCTTCCAACATGGGCTGAAGACCAGTGGCTCTCCAGGAATCCTCCAGGCCTTCAGTGCTGGATTGGGACTGCTGAAGCATCTAACCACATGAACTGAGCAGCTTCTGGGTACCTTGACACTCAAGCCTACACAGAGCTATTGTTGGACTGCTGTAAGCTAAGCTAACCCAAGAAATCTCTCTTTTTAATGTCAATTCATTCTATTGGTTTTGTTCCTCAAGGGCCCTAATACACAGGCTTTTCCCAGAGGTTATTTTGATGACAAAACACAGAAGATAAAAGCCAGTTCCATCAACCAGCAGGGAGATGCAAATTAACCTGGGACTAACAGGATATGCACTTAACAGGATAGCTAAATGTGAAGCAGTGACATCAAGTGCTGGAAAAGACAAACTGAGGCACAGTTACTGGTGAAATTACTGGTACGGCTGCTGGGAGAAAAAGGCTGTTTCTTTCCAACACCAAGGATACAGCTGTGCGGAACACAGCAACTGCACTCTTGAACAGCTCAAAGGAGTTAAAAGTTATGTTCATACAAACCTATGCATGAATATTCATAGCAGTTTTATTTGTGAGAGCCCCAGATGAGAAACTCACACATGTCCTTGGTGAATCATTAAGCAAACTGTGGTATATCCACAGGGCACAGGATGGAACTCCATGGTGATGAAATGTTCTTTATCTGGACTCCATCAATGTTAATATTCTGGCTGTGAAATTATATTCTGGTTTTATATGACGTGGGTAAGTAGGATCTCTGTTATTTTTTAACAGTTGCATGTGATTCTACATTTACCTCAAAATAAACTGTTACTTTTAAGATGTTAGTTTTTCTACATTTGTGTAATTTAAAACCTGCAATAACATTGCATTAGTGTGTGTGATGAGAGGGTGGAATGTGACCTTTCTTCTAGAATAATTTTTTGAGCAGCCTCACTTCTGCCCATGCATCTGCACTACCAACTCTACCATCACGTCTGTGTGCGGCTCATTTGCAGCACACGTCTGTTCCACCCCCAATACCACACTGACTAAGTCACTTCAGCTTTACAGAAAGTATGTTTCATTTGGCAAGATCTCTGTCGCAGCCCTGCCTTATCCTTTGTCCATAGGCATTCTCGGCCCTTTAACTTTTCTCTATACATTTTTTGCAGTCAGCTTTCTTGTTGCTGCGCAGAAAGAACCCAAACAAAAGCGGCTTGTAGAGGAATGGGTTTATTTGGCTTACGGACTCAAGGGGAGACTCCATTCTGGCAGGGAAGACGATGGCATGAGCAGAGGGCTGGACATCACCTCTGCCACAGCACTGCAAACAGCGGCAGGAAGGTGTGCCAAACTCTGGCAAGGGGAAGCTGGCTTATAACCCCATAAGCCCGTCCCCAACAACACAGCTCTAGTGAGGTTCTAATTCCTGAATTGCCATCAGCTGAGTATCGATCTATTTAGAACACACTCATTTGTTTTTGGGGGCACCTGGATCAAACCATGACAACATTTTAATGTTAGCTTATCAAATTCCAGGAAAATACAACTGGACAAAAATAATATTCTCACAATATGATCTCACCCAGTAAACACTTACTTTAGTAGTTGCTAGTTAAGTCATTTGAATATTATTAGAAAGTGTTTGCATTTTTTACAAAAGCTTTGTATATTTTTCATTACACTTATTCTTTTTTATAACTATATTATGAATAAGTATATACATTGTATGAGTAAATCTTGTGAATTGTGTCCCCGTTGACCTCCTCTCTGTTCCCTACCCACTGGAGTCCTTCCTCGGTTTGCATACTAGACCTGTCCATAGGATAGGGGGTTATGAACTCCACCAGAGGAAGCTAGTTTTTCTTTATTTTTTTTCTTCCCCCTTTGTGTATTATTGCTGAGGGGGGAAATGTCTCTGGATAGTCTCCCCCACCATGTTCTTATTCTTTCTGCCCCCTCTTCCACTCAGTTCTCTGAGTCAAGGTGGGTGAGTTTTAAGTCTGCTTTGTTGTTGAGATCTTAAGTGTCTCTGGATTTTTGCCCTGGCTTGTGTTGGGTAACTTTGTTGTCTGTCTCCATTGACTTTTCATGGGTTATCAAACTTGCTGTGGTGATTGGTCTCCTGTTTGTCTCGTCACTTTCTAGTAGGTTTCATTTGGGCCCTGTGTGAAGGCTAGATCTGAATCTTGTAGCTGCTTAGATAAAGCTAAACCTTTCTTTACTTAAATAAAATTTTCAGTGTATTGTTGGAGCATAGAGCTGAAATAAACTTTTAAACTGTCAGTTTTTAATGTGGCAAATATTCTTATCAATAATTAATTTATAGATTTCACTGAGATCTTTATAACTTAATAATATTATCCCTGAAAAATTAAAGCTTTTTCCCCTTTGAATTATTTTGGTTCTTCTGATTGTATTGCTGGACAGGGCAACCAGCATATTGATGAGCACAGTGTTATTAGAAAACACTGATCCTTCCTTAAATTTAAAGAATATGTATATCATATATTGCCACTGAGTATGTGTCAAATTATTATGGGCACACCTTATGAAGTTAAGGAATATTTTCCTATTTTTCATAAGAATTTAAATCACAGATAATTTTAATAAGTGCTTTTTATGGATCTATTGCTAAAATGATATAATTTCAACTACTCTGTTAACATGAGGAATTAATTTTCTACTATGTATGCAAACATGCTTTAAGAAGTTGAGTTGTTTCTTAATGCTTTGTTGAAATTTTTGCATATATTCATAAAAACATAAACATAATTTCCTTTGCATTGTCCATGTCTAGGAACCTTATTTCATAACGTTTAGAGCAATTCTTCTTTTCCTGTTGTAGTAGTCAGGGTTCTTTAGAGGAACAGAACCAACAGAAAGAATTGTAGTAAAAAAGAGGATTTATTGGATTAGCTCATGGCAGTCCCACAGTAGCAGTCTGCAAGCCTGAGAGTCAAGGACCTAGTAGCCACTCAGTCCACCTCTTCTTGAGTGCTGGGATTAAAGGCATACACCACCATGCCTGGCTATACACTGTTTATGGAGACAAGTCTCTAATTTGAACCCATAGCTTGCTGATTCATCTAGTCTAGATAGTCTTGCTTTATAGATATCCTGTATCCAGCTCCCAAGTTCTGGGATTTCAGTGGGTACTGTGGATCCAAACACTATCCCTCATGCTTGCACAGCAAACATTTTATCTACTTAACTGTCTCTTTAGCCCATTATTTCAGTTTCCTTAGGCACAAAGGAAAACCTTTCATTTTAAGAACTTTTGTTTTGCTTAATTATTAGGTGGAAACAACTTAATATGTATTTATGTCCTAATAACTTGATAGTAATTTGAAAAAGCAATACAGATAAATTAAAAGAAAAACTACATTTTACTTCCTTCCTAAATAGCCACTATTACTTTCTGAGAAAATATGTATGCATCAAGTACAGAACATCTTCTTGAATGTTGGCGCAAAACAAATTCTCCATTACTAGTTCCTGTTTTATATTGATTTTCTCTTGATAATAAGAACATCCATCCAAAAGCCCAATTTTATGGGCATAAGATTGAAGGAGGAGGTGTGAGTACAACTCACTTGTCTATCAAGTAAGAAGCCTTTGGTTTAATCTACACACACACACACACACACACACACACACACACACACACACCACAAAGTCATGGAAAGTGAACAGGAAGCAGGATGCTGAAATGGAATCACTTTGGCTCCCCTCAACAACAGCACATAAAGAAAAAACTGGCTACCTCTTATACAATCCATAACCCCTACACCATGGTCTGATCCAGTGATCACACTGAGGATTGAGCAATCACCCCCAGTGGGTTGGGGATAAGGAGGAAAGAAATGGGGGTACCACCACAAAACTTGTTCATACAATGTATTTAATTATTAACAATAAAATTTTAAAATTGACAGCAGCAAACCATTATTTATTGTCAACTAAACCAGTAACTGATGGGTATAATGATTGGCTTAAACATCAGCCACCCTTTTCTTCAGTGCTTTTCTTCAACTGACTTCTTGGAAGTTATCGGTGAAGAACCCTGCCTTGAGCTTCCAGTCACAGTTCATGAAGAATGGCAAAGCCTATTCTAGGACTTAGAATGTGTCACCTACCATACCACTTCCCATTCCACCCTGGGCTCCTTCTCTTCTTTATGGAGTCCATGACTACAACTTCTGCTGTAGTTAACAGGGAAGCCCCCCAGCAGCATCCAGTAAAGCAGTTCTTACAACTTTTTTTGGATCAATGATTCCCCTGTCCACCATGTTCACAAACACTCTAAGCATAGCATCAAAACCAATTTCGGAGGAACTTTGCAGAATCTTTTCAGCCATCAAAGATCCCTCTACACCTGCATTGTCAGCAATGCCCATTGCAGGAAATTTGAGTGCTTTCTTAATAATGTTTATAACAATTTTATGATCTTCATTAGCAGGCTTTAAGGAGCCCAAGGCTGGAATGCAACCACCTCCTAGGACACTGCCTTCTTCCACAGCTGCTCTTGCAGCACTGAGGGTCTCTGTGGCTCTGTCTTTCTTCTCACTCACTTCCAAATCACTTGCCCCACCAATCTGCAGCTCAGCTACTCCATCTGAAAGCTTTGCCAGGAGTTCTTCATTCAGATTTTCCTTTTCATGTTCACTAGTTTTGGTGTCTAACTGCTCGGTGATTTCTTGAATACATTTGTTTTGAATTTGAGCTTTGTCAGCTTTTTCTTTCAAAAGCATGGCATCATCTTTGGTGACAATGACCTCTCCAACTTTTCCCAAGTCATGATTTATGCTGGTTGTCAGCAAAGGCGCACGCAAGGAGACGGGCGAGTGAGAGAGGTTCTGATCTTTTAAATTCAAAATTATCGTACTTGTTTTCAAAGCAATGACTTTTAGCTTACTACATGTTTACCATGGTTTTGCTCAGGATTTATTGTTGAATTCTAGGCATTCCTTCAGGGGTAGTTTTTCTTCACCCTGGAGAATATGAGGTTTTTTGTTTTTTTTTTTGTTTTGTTTTTTTCTCATAATAAATCCCCTTTGCTGTTATCTTCCTGAATGCACTTTATTCTGCTTTTATTCTAGAAGAGACTAGTGCTGGCTGTGTATTTCTGAGTTGACAGTTATTTTATGTTGGCACACTGATGTTATTCCCAAGAATTCTGACTTTCACTATTGCTCTCAAGAACTCACACATGCCTAATTTCCAGGGCTCTGCATGCCATTTGCACTATTTCTTTGATTTTAAAACCTCCATGTTTTTAGTTATCTACAGTTTAACCATCATCAAGACTAGACAGTAATCTCTGCTGAGAAATTCCCATGTTCATATACTGCCATTTGTTCCTGAGCTTCTCCAGGAATTTCACACTAGGTATCTACTAGAATATTAGGCATGCATATGCCTCTGCATCTTTTATATGTTCTCTCTCTCTCTCTCTCTCTTTCTCTCTCTCTCTCTCTCTCTCTCTCTCCTGCATTTTAAGAGCTCTATGGTGGTTCATGTCCCTGACCATGGATAATCTCTTCCACTATCTCTACTGTAAATTTGTCTAGTGTGTTACTTCATGATTTACCTTTTTTCCAAGTAGTCTTAGGCACCACCAAAACAAAACCTCCTTAAATTTAATTTTTGGCTTGGACATTCTTGGGTCCCAAATGGAGTTATATCTAATATTCAGAAAGCAGGTTTAAAGCCAAGACCATTTTGTGCGAGAATTTCTCTTTCTGTCTTTACTTCAAGAGACCCATCAAAATAAACTGGAGTCTCTACTGTTTTCTATTTGAGTTTCAGTGCAGATTTAAAATTTGTTTTCTTTTTGGCTTTCCTCTACTTTGTATACTGAGAATGGTGACTTTTGCTTGCGTAAGCTTTACATTGTCTATTTGATCTCATATCCAGTGTAAGTTTCAAGAGTTTTGTTCTGTCTAAGGAAGATGGAATTCAGGACTTTGTGTAGGCTCTACTAGTGAGCAATACCGACAGCCCCTGTCTCCATGACTTATGTCCCATAGTGTTCTAATTCAAAGCCAGTGTGTATAGCTAAGGTGGGTTTCAGTGTGTGCTTCTGTGAATTTATATTTTATAATTGTACCCATATGTTCTCTGCTAATGTATCCCTCCATATTGTCAGACAGTATTCTAATATCACTGTGTTCTCTCTAAGCTACAGTTTGAGGTTAGTTTGATACTTTAATCTTTCCCAAGATTAATTAGCCCAGGAACAAAGAGAATAACAAATAACAACTATTATATAAAATAGGAAATACAATAGAACCCAGTGAAATAAAGGTGATTGATGGACTTTAAAGTTCAGACTTGCAACCTTAATTCAATTCTTCTTAGCAGTGGGACCTTTAATTAATTATTCCTGAACCATTTGCTATGAATTCTGGCGAAAGTTGAGAAAGCATTTTCAATCTTTCCCTCTAAGTACACGACTGGCAACAGTCTGAGAAAAACTATGCCAAGAGCTGGCTGCAGGGTGACAGTAAACACTGTCTTCACTTAGCGAGAACCATAGAACTCCTTCATTCTTAAGAATTCTCCAATTGCCCAGTGGGAAAACGGAATTTTATTTATTCTTAAGAACAAGTTAGGAGGTCACGAATGAATCATTTTTCTGATTGACTTCATTCTCTTCTCCTCAGAAGATTCCAAGCAAGGATGTGGGAATCCAGTCTGAGAGACAGAAACCATCTATCTTGTTCTCCTTTCAGAAGCCATTGATGACAAGATTCTTTTTACTGACATCCATCTGTTGATCAAGAAATCATCCCATCAATATAGATCGTTGCCAAGTACTTGAGAAACAAAAGTAACCAAACAATATGAAGAGGAGGAAGATCAATTAGTAGGGCGACAAATGTGGGCTCCCTCAGTGGGCAAAGTTAAGTAACATGTCAACATTAGGCAGCATGTATTGAAAGAAGGGCAGATTGAGTGAAAGGAGACCTATGATTGAAGGGAACTTATGTTCCCTGCCCATTGCCTCTGCACTGAGACGCTGTTGGCAGCATTGTCTGTGTTCTACCTGAAGATGCTGATTTTCAGAGGTAAAATGACTTGAGCAGCATCACAAGTCCAGGGAGAAAGTGTGTATCTAATGACAGTGATCTTTCCACCACACTGGGCTGTCTAAAATATTTAGAATCCCTTTCTACTATCTTAAGAGGCTTCTGACAGGGGCACAATGCATACATAAGGAGAAAGAATCAATGGGGATACTGAATATTCCAAATAATTTCCATTAACATCTTGCTGTTTATTTTCTGTTGGTATAAGTGCAGGTCAGGCAGAGGAAGGCATAAGGAATATCTTATGGACGGGATCCAATCTGTTTGCTTGATGGCAGTGTACTATGAACACTACGGAAATGAAACCCTTAGGATCCAATGGTGATAAGGCATCTCCTCACTTGGCATATCATGGCTTTCTTTTTCTTATTCCACAGGAAATGGGTATTTGGAATCAACACAACATTAACATCTGCCTCCTGAAAAACTTCTTTATAAAAGTAATGCACATCAAATACGCTTAAGACTCATTATCACTCAATACAGGGCAATATGAGCTTAACCAAGACTTAGCATCTGGAAACCCAGAGAAAACAATTGTCCAGGCACAAAAGCTATACAACCTGCCTCAAGGAAGAGCAGCTGATCAAGAGGATTGCTCAGTGCTCCACCACAAAGAAGCAATGTAACCTGCTTACTGAAGTCATTCTAGAGAACCATAGCCATGAAAGACATGGTCAGCTGGCTGCAGAAAGATCATAAACACTGAACAGTATGTCCTTTTTGTGCCCAGTCCATTATTCAAAACTATTATGTAGGGGCTGGGGAGATGGTTTGATGGACAAAGTGCTTGCTGTGCATCAGCTCGGGTCCCAAGAACTCATGTAAAAGCTGGATTCTATGATACTTGTTTGTAATCTCGGGATGCTAACAGCAAAACTTTAAAAGGAGGAGCCAAGAGAATCTCTCAGAGCTGGCAAACAGCAATGAGAGGATTCCTCAAAGAGTGGAAGGTGAGGAAAGACACCCAAAAATTTCTTCAGACCTCCACACACATACTGTGGCATGCATGTGTCTGCACACACACACACACACACACACACACACACCAAAAATACTATTATTTGGTTCAAAATAAGATAGAAATATGATTAACTAACACGTTTCGAAGGTTACAAGGCAGGGTATTTTATGTTTAATAAATTTGGGGTTTCATTTCTCATATTGGTTTGGTTTTCCTGAGCGGTTATGCTAGAGAAGAAATGTTTTGTTCTCTGTGGGCAGATGCATGTTTGCTCTAGGGAAAGCGATAAAGAGAGCTATTTTAGGAAGGAGCCCATATGACACAGTGTGAGGAGATATTATTGATAAACATGAGCCAGGTCACTGATAACTTTGTGGCCAAGTGATCCTTTGGATGTGCCCAGAGATTTTATCAGCATGAAAAGGCTGAGTCATGCATATATATTTTTGGAATGAATTCCTTGGGTTGTGGGACAGAAGGCTAAAGATGGTAAGACACAGAAATGAACACTGAGAACTCAGCCAAGAGTTAGGCCTGAGCCATTCTCAAACTTTGTTTTTCCAGCTGACTTTTTACATCCATTGGGTCATAATTTTACTCGTGTCACCAGAAAGGCTTACGGACACATTTTTCACATGGAGCTTCATGACAATGTCATGTCTCAGTGGAGGAGCCAGAACAGTGGCCTCTGTCTCTGCCCTGCTTCAGCATCAGGAAACAGGAAACACTGCCTTTCGGCTTCTGTCTGGGTAACTTCCCGTTCATATACAAGCTTTACATTTTGTCACTGCCACTCTGGTTCTGATTGTCCTTCTACTCCCACAGCTTGAGTCCTGTGGTCATAATTGTATCTTAACTCATCTACTCATTGAATCAAGCCTGTCTATGGTGGATTCAATAATGACAACCCAAACATATCAAGTTCTAATTCCTAGAGATTGTGCCTGTTACTTTATTTGGGAAAAGAGTTGTTTTCCAGTCTGGACTAAACAAATTTAAGATTATAAGGCTTCCCTAGATGATGAGGTTAGATCATAAAAATTCATTCCTAAAAATCCAGAGAAAAAAAGGCAGGCACTCTAGAGGAAATGGCACTGTGATCAGTCAAAGAAGAAAGTGATATTCCCATAAGTGAAAGAATACCTCGACTAGAGCTTCCAGAAGTCATCAGGGGCCAGGAGAGGTCCTCCCCTGGAGCAAGAGTTCAGGTGCACTGACACCTTGATTTTGTCTTCTGACCTCCAGAACACGAGTGTACAAGCATCTGTTGTTTTAAGCTATTCAGTTAATAGTGACTTCTTGCACCTGCCCTAAGATACGCTTTACCATCGCTCTTAAGTAATATCCAGAGAGACTCATGGGACCTGAAACTTTTACTCTCAGGTATGTGCCCTATATGAACAAATACCCACCCACAACATACGCACAAATACATAAATTAAAAACCTTGCCCAATCTTATAATTCAAATGGGGCTTAGACTTGCTTCATGATGGAGACAGGGCTGTTCTGAGCCACCAATAGCTATGCATAAGTCAACTGCTAGATGGTAACTTTTACTGTGGTTGCTTTCACAGATTGCTATGAAATACCTATGATGTTAGCAGGCTTTGAGAACTGGGGTTTGCCACTCAGTCACCAAGTAGAAATCTAAATCAGAGTACACTTAAAGCCTTCTTCCACTTCAGGGATTCCTCTGTGCACATCACTGAACTCAGGCACAGGTGGGGCCTTAACGGTATAAATCTGTACATTATCCCCTCTCTCCTGGTTCATTTATCCTCTCTCTCCTTTGGTTCATTTGGAGGAACAAGTTATTTTTGTTGACTCTGAAATGCCTAACTACTGATTTTTCTCAAGTTTTCTTTCAAGAATGAAGAAATGACTCAGAAATTCTCTACTCTGCTGTCTTTTTACTTCCATAGGATAAGAGTAATCAGAAACAAAAATAGGTAATTAGGAAGGTTTGGCAGGTGTTTTAAAGACACTGGTCTTGCTTGAAAGCAGGCAGCATTCACTATTAAAAGGAACATATACCATTTTCAAACTGCTCCTAATTACATGAAAGGATGGGGCATTTTTTCTTAATCTCTGTGAACTTAACTGTTAAAATCTGTTTATACAGCCTACCTTGTAGCCTATAAAGAGTATATATGGGTTAAAATATTTTCAACTCAATGCTCTGACTTCTCAAGGCCAATAAATTAGGACAGTCCCCCAAAATTATTATCATCCTACCTTAAATATTAAGAATTTGTGGCCTTCACACAACAAGCCAAAGGATCTAACCAACACAAGCCCAGAAACAGCTCTTGTGTGACACGGTGACATGTGCTTTGGTGTTTTCTAGTGTTTTCTACTCACTGCTGGTCACCTGGTCTGATTTCTTTTGTGAACTTGGCCTGATACTTCTAGAAACTTGAGCCATTACTTCTGACTTTCAGAGTCCCAACTCTTTTTTTTATATTTTATTCATTCATTTTCAAGGAGAGAGAAAGAGGGAGAGAGAGAGAGAGAGAGTATGGCTTATGTGGGTCCTGGGGAATTGAACCCAGGGCCTTAGGCACTGGAGGCAAGTGCCTTAACTGCTGAGCCGTCTCTCCAGCCCAATCAGAGTTCCAACTCTTTCCTTAGCATGGACTGAAATCCTCACTCTTTCCTAGGGCCAGTTTCCTGGCTCCGCTCTTCGGCATGCAACACCTGCAGCACAGAGCCAAGCCCTGGAATCTCTGAACTTCTTTGCTTTCAAGTCTCTCCACATTTCATATGACTAGGATGGGCCCAAGCAGGCCCTAAAGGGTTGTAAACAGGGTGTTCCAGATAGATGCCTAGTGAACTTCCTAAACGATATTTCTAAAACCTAGTTATGCATAGGTGTTGTTTTGGTTAAAAAATAAAATAAGGAAGTGTATTCAAGGGCTTATCTCTTATTTGAAACAATAAATATTAACCAATTGATCTTGGAATCAATGGTATGAGGTATCACAAACTTGAGTTTACTAAAAATGCTCTTTGCTTTAGACCCCATATTAAAACACAAACACACACACACACACACACACACACACACACACACACACACACACCTTATGACATCATACTCTGTGACTAAGAATGTAGACTCAAGGTAAATTTTCTAACCCAGGTATTTGCTAAATGCTTCCTGTTTGGGAAATGTCATGCTCAAGTTCATCATTCATACAAAGGGGACTTGCTTTCTTCAAACAGTATTGAGTTGATATTTATAATCCTAAACAGTATTTGGAACACCTTAAAAATATTCAATTGAAATTATTTGTCTTATTATTTTTCAATAAATCATAACATATGGCATTCCTAATATACAAATGTCTGTGTTGGATATGAACACTTTCTTGGATCAGTACATGACTTTTAAAGGAAAATATGTACTTTTTACCACAATGGTAAAAGTGTGGCATATCAACTTTATAGCCCATGCATTTAGAATTAGAAAAAAATGTCACAGATCAGTGATTGAGAGCCAGGGAGATATCTCGGGGGGGGGGGGTAAAGTGCTTCCTATACAAGCACTAGGAGCTGAGTTCAGATCCCTCATACCAAATAAAATAGAGGACATGCTAATCATAGCACTGAGGCAATGAGACAGAGAATTTCTGGTGTTCAGTCGCTAGCTAGTCTGGCGAAATCAGTGAGCAGAAACATATTCTGTCCCAAAGAAACAGGTAAAAATCAATTGAAAAAGACACCTGATGTTAACTCTGGCCTCTATAAACGTGCACCCACATGAACACACACACACACA